>SNQJ01S0298464.1:0-10452 GCA_010110895.2 Picea sitchensis
AGGTTGATTACAGGTTGGTGCATGGTTGATGCACTTGTTTATGGTACAGGTTGATTACAGGTTGAGGTACAGGTTGATGCATAGTTGATGCATGGTTTAGATTTATTGATACAAGTTTACAGTGGTATATCTCACAGTGATAGTGTGGCAGTGGTTCCATCATTCTACTTCTACTTCAGGGTGGCAGGACAGGGCAAGGACAGGTGGTTGTAGCCACCTTCCGGTTGTAGCTGGAGAACATTGGGGGTTGTAGCCTCCTTTTGGTTGTAGCCAGAGAATTGGGGAGTTGGAGCTTCCCTCAGGTTGTAGCCTGGGAAACTAGGGGGTTGGAGTCTCCTTCCAGTTGTCGCTAGAAAACAAAGGAAGTTGGTACTTCCAATGAATGTAATTCTTCAAGACATATAAGAAAAACCATTATGTGGTTTTATCCTGATTTGGGTTTCCATGTAAAACACTGGTGTACTGTTTATGTGTCTGATTGTTTCTTTCTTACTACTCATTATTGGATAATAATTCTACATTGATATAACATTTGAAGAAAAAGGATTATAATTACGCTTTTACTAATTCACCCCCCCCTCTTAGTAATCCAACATTACATTCAAGAAAGAACCCATTTCCAATTCTCCATATCCAACTGGAAGGAGGCTCCAACCCCCTATTTTCCTAGGCTACAACCTAAGGGAAGACCCAAATCCCCAATTCTCTGGCACCAGCCGAAAGGAGGCTACAACCCCCTTTCCTTGCCCAGCCTTGCCACCCTGAAATAAAAGTGTTAAATAAATGATGAAACCACTTCCACACTGTCATTGTGAGATATTCCATTTTAAACCTATACCAATCCGTTCCAACCACCTATAACCAACATGTGTCAATGATATGCAATCAACTTGTACCAGTAGTCATCCCGTACCAAAAAATACCAACAGGTACGTGACCTGTCTATGTTGCAGCTCACATATGCATGCGCCCTTCCTATACTGCAGCATGTGTATGTACGTGAAGCGTCCATACTGCATCCTGTGTACACCTTATGAAGGCTAGGGTCTTCACCTTTATGAACTCAGACTCTTTGTTGCCTCAGTCACATCAACGTGCAACCTATCCCAACCTGCACCAATCAACTTGTACTATCAACCATGTACATAAATCACTCACACAACCTATACCATCACAAGTGCATCAACTATGCACATCACAATACCTCATAACCATCACCAACAATATGTCCCAATGCTCAACCTTACTGATATGCAACCTCAAACCACACCAACAACTTCACCAACACATAAAAACCACTTCACAACCAAAACCCTCAACCATGTACCAATAAATACAAGTTTTGACTCAACACTTAAACCAATAAGATGAATGAATGAATAATACCAAACATACCAATGTTGTATTTCTATAGATCTAGATCATACCATAAGTACCATACAACCAACAAACTCTCTAGGGAAAAACCTCAAACTCCCGTAACCATATCTCATGGAGACAAAAACATCTAACTGAACATAAGAATATGACATACCTTTTGAATCTATAGATAGATCTATTGTATCTAATCATTGTAGAACTTCCTGGGAGCTTTCTTTCAGACTCTAAGAATCTGGCACCTTCACCAACTCAAGCTTTCATGGTTTTTTTAACATGTAATCTACTTCCTCCACTACATTTGGAGTACGCATGCACCTATCTTCACTGTATCCTAGGTACGTACACACCTTTCTCCACTACAACCTAAGTACATATGCATATTTCTCCACTACAACCTGCATACACTTCAGAAACTAGGGTTTTTATGAAAACAAGAAACTTTTACTGTCAATCCTCCTTTGCTACCTCCAACTTGCGTAACTTTAGATGTATCAATGAGTACCTGCAATAACCTTTCACAAAATGATAGATATTCTATATTCTCATTAGGTGATAATAGGAGACCCTTTCTCTCTTATTTATATTCTCCAAGTAGATTCCTCAAAGCTTTACCTTCTAACTAACTTTACCAAACTTCCTTGTTTTAGGGATAACCCACTTCTAACCACTTGTCCATATACAACCACTTTATCCACAAATAGTAAGTTCTAGCCTTGTAGTTGTAGCTAATTTATTTTTAATTATTTTCTTAATGCAACCACTCAACCCATGATTAACTCCTAGTTACAACTACTTTGACTAGAAAAATTCTTCTAGGAGCTTCTAGAATAAATTAACTTCTTTGACCTTCTAGGGGCTTCTAGATAACTCATGAGAGTTCTCCAACTTCAGAAGGCCATAACTCTCTAACCGTGAGGATTTATGTGACATTCCACATATCACCAAAAATGGCATGACATGTACTATCCATATAAAATAGTCTTACTTGGATATTCACTGATTTTCATGTATTTATACCTCAAACAAACTCGGGTCTCTTACCCATACCTTTGTTCTACCATAATTCACAACCGAACTTTTCCAAGGGTTGAAATCAATCTCTAAGGGTTGACATCAATCTACAATATCAATATCCAATGGTTGGCATTAATGACAACCAACAATACAAAACAAATGTCCATCAACCTAAGTCAACTTTCCAACAATATCCCCCTTTGGAATTGATGGAAACACTTAGTCAAGGCGAAACTATCATCTCTCTTCATCAATGCTTATATCTCTCCCCATTTGACACCAATGGAAAAGCGTATCTCCCTCTGGGGTTTCTCCCCCTTTATGCATTCCTTTGATTACCCTCTCTCTCCATTTGACAAAGGATTAATTCCCCCTATCAATATGTCACCTCCTAACACTGAACCTTCTCTAACCAATCATGGTAAAAGTAATGTCTCCCCCTATGGGTATGTCTCCCCTGTCTTCCTGTACCTACTTCCTTTTGGATTTATTTTCCATTGGTGCTTCCTTGTGTAATAAAATGAAATATATGAAAATCATTCAAGAATAAGCATTCAAATATTCTTGTATCATTATCATCCATTATGATAATAATCCTTTATGTCTGAACCAATTTCTAAACCACTCTATGATAAATCTATGAATCCATGCTATCATATACTGTCATATATCCATCCAAAGTTGCTATCTTTGTTGGTACTTTCCAAGAATCTGCAATTCAATTGTCTACAATGTTAAAATATTCACTATTGCAATCGATCAATATGTCATACTCTACTTGTACTAACTGATTTCTTTAAGTGTGTCTTCTTGAACTTTGAAATCTTCTTGAAGGATTGTTCTCTAATATGTAGTAGCTACTACACTGACTCCCCTAGTATAATATTCAAATTACCTATGAGTCTTCAAGACGGATGGTTCAAAATAATACCCATTCTAATGCAGATTCATCTTCCTCTTCATCTTTAGATACATCTTCTCTTTCTTTCCCTTTCTAAATTATTTCATCATTATGAGTGTTGATGTCTTCTTCATCCTCTGTAATGACCTCCATCGTTACGATTACCAACGAAGAAGAAAGTGAAAATTTGTTTTTTTGTTTTTAGGCAGGAAGGCAATGATGACAGAGTTAACCACACCCTGATGACGAAAAAAACACCTACATAACAGGCAACAAAAAACAATGACTCTACATGATAGCACATCGAACAACTAGGAAAAACATGCGTAAATAAATAACTAATGACTACCTGCCCGACACAAACATGACAACACCTACAAGCTAAAGGAAAACATCCCCATCCCGACACAATAGCCTTAACGACCAGTAACTAGGTCCTCTATGGTGCGCAACCAAACACATGAAGGAATTACAGCCCAGGTGCCAACAACAGACTTACAACGGTCAACACACCCACAACAGGAAGCACAGAATCCGACCAAGAAATCCTTCGCCTCTATCCAGTAGGGCGCATCATGATCATCTGATTAGGAATCATGCCATCCCCAGGTGATGGGCATGACAATAAATCTAGTGCAACAAAACCTATATGGACCAAGGACTCTAGAAGAATCTAATGCGCTAGGAGTCACGTTACTGAGAAGAATACTACTGACCCAAGCACCCAATCGACAGGTCAGCGGGATGACTTAGACAATCATACGACACAATATTTTTCTTCCGCAACCAAATAAATCTATACGTAATAAATGATTGTCATTAACAACAAAATTTCTTTGCAACTATCCTCCAATCCCAAGATCAGACAAGTAACTTTCTAAGGAGGAAATCTTTATTTTTTGTTTAAAATGAAACAAAATTGGAACAAGTCTTTAACCATAAGTCATTGTCTTTACCAACTAAAATGGATATAAGGGTTTCCTAAGGGTGATTTCACTATCCTTTATCAGAAACAATAAGAATTTAATTGTTGTCTTTAAATACAAACTTGTTATCCCTTAAACATCCTTGTCATCCCTTAATTAAAATCTAAAATAAAACTATGTATTTTCCTCAGGATGAGTTCGTTATCTAGATAAGAAATCATAAACAAGTTTTAAACTGATTTATGGAATCGCTAAGAATTGCTAATAGGAAAATCATGAAAAATGTTATAAGAACATCAAAACAGAATTCACACTGTCCACACTACCAAAAGTCTTGTCTCTAAATAAGTGGTTGTCTATCAATGAATTTGCTATCTAGTAATATATGTGAGAATGCTGTGAATTGAAACATGAAATATCTAAGTTAAATAGGTTTTAATGTGGTCAGTTAAATATTTTAAAGGCATAATTAATCTATGATATAATGGAAATAGTGTAAACATGTATAAAGGCAAATTTATACAGCCGTGTGTAAAAATACATCACAAGGAAATATGCAACGTAGAGTGTGAATACATTATGTCAAATATATTGTGTGAATGTATATCGCAGAAGATGTATACTGTAATTATTTACATGGGCAGTTAAAGACCGATGAATATTTATTCGAAGGACTACTCCTGGGCTTAATTCCTAAAGAAGAAGATATTAAGAAGTGTTTTTCCTAAAGGTAATGAATAGATTGAGCTGAAAAAAAGCATTTTATTGAACGAAACTTCCCTAAGACCAAATCACCCAACACAACATTGGGTAAATGACATCGATTTCGTAAGATAGTTATCTTGTCAACATGTGTACCTATTTAACAAGTTTTCCCAAATGGATAGAGCTGCTACACAACACGTTCGCCTTATTGGACTGAAAACAACAAAGAAATAAAATAAAAGCTGCGCGGATCATGATAATATTATCTTATACAAATATAAAAAATCTAGAATTAATTTTTCTACTACTATAACCATGATAGTTAAATCAAGATAACACTGTAGGACTCCATCGTTTGCACAGTTAAGAAACGCTGCCAATACACAGTCCTGAGATACAAAAATTTTCCCAACCAGATACTCTGTCAAACGCAACTATCAATTTGTTGTCACTCAAGAATTTGGGGATATCGCGGTTTAAAAATAAACTCTATCTTACCAGTTAAGGGGGTTCGCTGCCACAGGTATTAAAACACTGAGTACAAAATGTTGATCCATCATTTAAACAAGAGTGTAAAATCACTAATCTTAAACTGTGAAAACAACTAGTTGCCAGAGGTATATAAAAAAAATCGTTGAATATACATTGTTGAATACAAATCACTACATCAATTTGAAATTAACTCAAATATAAGTGGTTATATAAAAATTGTAGTGTGAATTCACTATCTTCCACTGCATCAAGCAATTGATTCGCAGACCACTAGATATGGGTAAACTGGCATTCGGATAAATTAAATTCGTTGTGTAAATAAACCTCCATTCGCATTCAGTCCAGGTTAAACGCGGTGTAATGAAGACTGGAATCTGTAAATCAATCGACTGGTAATCCATCCAAAAAACACCCGAAAAATTTGTTGTGTGAATAAAATTTCAGTCGTATTCAAACAAGGGTAGATTGTTCTGGTTTAAGTGCTAAAGCACAAGCTAAAATTCGTCTTCCAAAGATAATAAAAGGCAGAGGGAAAATCCTAGCCAGATGGGTCAATGCAAGGTAAATTGACTTTTAAAACATATTAAAAATGCAGAGTAAATTCATGAGGAAGGGTAATATATTGTCGAGAAAAAAAAACGCAAGCCATAAGTATGAAAAAAGTAGGGCAAAATCGCCTTCAAAATATATCAATATTGCAGAATAAAATCACCGTGGAAAGTATTGGAATGCAGAGGATATTTACCATCTAGCATAATAAGACGCAAGGGATAAATTCGAGGTTTAGTGTATTAAAACATAGAAGATAATAAGCGGTTCACGAAGAGAAAAGATAAACAATCACAGAGGTAATCAATCGCAACAAGGCGCAAGACAATCATTAAACCTGGAACAATCAATAGGGGTAGATAGCTGGGAAAACAATCCTTCACTCATCATCCATGCACAAAAAAATAGGGCATTAGAATCTATAGGTCGCTATGCACCGAAGTGACGATTGTCGATTCGGCTCCTGGCCGACTACTCAAGCGTGGACTGATGATCTACGGATGAGGACGAAAGATAATGTGCAAACTCTTCCAATAATCAATAAAACAATAGAACAATCATAGCAATCAAGGATCGGTGTCCAAGGATATCAAATCGATGCAACGAGCGTAAATTTATGATGAATTTAAGTTCTCGATTAAAAATTCTAAGTAAAACACTTTATTTTCACAATTAAAAGTACAGAAATGAAAGTGCAAGTTCAATATTAATCTACCATTCAAAATAAATGTGAGCGTATCATAGCCCAAGGTGACAACTCCGAGTCATTTTCCTGCGTGCTCTGTCCAGCTCCTGCTTGATGATCGATGTGACTTCACCGGTACCTCCCAGCTAATGCTAGGGGTACTCTTCTCCCCCCTTATCCCCCGAGCCGCAAAGGGGCCACAAACACTAAACCAAAGAACAACTAGCTCCCAGCTCGCCTCGCAAGGCCGAGATACCACTCCTCACCGAGCTTGGTATCCCAACTCCCACAAGATAAGTCATTCAAATCAAAAATTATGGAGCGTAACATTACGCATAAAGGAAGAGATCCATCCTCCTCCTCCTCATTCCTTTATATAGAGTTTCTAAGTTATTTATTTCCCAATTTCCCATTTAATTTATTGTTCAATAATTTAATTCAGAAAAAATCCTCCCCGTACATGTGTCACCCATCCCCTTCGTTGCACTAGAAATTAATTTCATTAATTGATTAGTTACTCCTATTTCCCTTGCCCACCTAAAAGCATTCCTAGATTCGCTCATCCATGTCCCCATATTCCCTTACATGTTTTAATGACTTACACCATTACTAAATTCCTAGTTGAGTTCAATTTAGAAAGTTCTTAAAGGCNCCCTTATGTTTCTCTTTTTCTTTATGCTTCCCCTTTTTCCCTTAGTTTCGTAATTCTTTTAATTTTCCCTCTTTTCCCATTTTATCTAAAACTAAAATTAGCAAGTGTAGAAAATTACCTTTTCCCCTTTTTCTTTTTAATAAATAAATTTTTAATTAGCATATGTAACAAACCAATTATTTCCTTTTTTTTTAAATTTAATCCCCCAAAGTAATTTGATTTTTACAAATTAATTGAATTGCTTACCCCCTTCTCATCACATGTTTAATGATGATTATTAGTATTATTTTTATTTTATTTATTTTATTTATTTTTACCACAAGTATCACTTAGACCTAGATTTTAATTTCCTAGGCTGGGTGACATTTTATTAGGGAAATTGTTTTTAAATATTTCTTATCACGTTATTTGTTCTAAGGCCATATAGGTTTATTCACTTATTAATTAACAATGCGACGTGCCCTTCAGGACACACTAGGTGCTCCAAGGGTGCCACTCACCTCATTTTGTTTCCCTTTCACGACGTGCCCTTCAAGACGCACTATGTGTTCCAAGGATGCCACTCACCTCATTCTGTTTTTCTTGCATGACGAGCCCTTTAGGACGCACTACGTGCTCCAAGGGTGCCACTCACCTCTTGACTGACTTGGTAGACATCAAAAACACCCGGAGTCAATACTCTGCCAGGTGATCTTGCGGGAGACTAAGGGACTCTAAGGAATAATGCCCCTGCCTTATTGTTCACCCCTTAGAATCATCGTGAGTGACTATCGCAGTCTTCCTTCACAACATCGTGGGTCTTCTCGAACTAGGTAATTGTTAACCTACAGTTTGATCCACGACAAGAGTGCTAGTAGGCTGTGGCAGGGTTGTTTTCCACACCTCTCCCTCAACGTCTCTGGTAGTTGTGAGTGACCCCTCTACTCCACTTGTGAGTCTGGTCGGCAAGATATTGTCAGCGTACATCATCAACGAATCATATCAGAAATAAAATCAATCATCATAACATCTAATCAGATGTGCATATGTCATATCTACAACAATCAACCCCAATAGTCCAGTCCCTAACTCGATCCAGAGTACGAGGGGTCTCATCGATGCCTCTGCATCCTCGAGGTCCAAGATCCTGCACACTCAGAAGAACCTAGTCAATAGAACCTATCTAAGTAAATACACGAAATAACATATAATCACATCCATAATGCCTCATAATCATAATCAACAGACAATAGTATAATAATATGGATCACTTGCAAGCAAGTGTCCTCAAATAATAAGTTTTCTCAGTGCAGGCAAGAGAGAAATGTTACATACACCCCCTCTTGTTCTAAACTTCGTCCCGAAGTTTTACGGTATATAAATGCTGAAATAGTGTGTATCACAGTATCATAAGTCTATCTATCAAACAAAAATGGAAACTGTTGGCGCATATCATATGCATCCTCCTAGGTTGTCGAGTGCGGACTATAGTTGTCCCACTGTACCTTGACTTGATATATTGTTCGATGTCGTAGTTGTCGAATGCAATTATCCAAGATGTGGATTGGCTCAGCCGTGAGCGCACCCTCGTCCGATACCTGCAAGGAACACATGTCAATAACATGTGTAGGATCATTAATATAATGTCTCAAAATAGATACGTGAAAAACATCATGCATACGCCTCAAATAATTCGGCAAGGCTAGTCGATAGGCCACGGGTGTCACATACCCACTACGGGAACCAAAAAGTTTTGACTTTTTCTTCTTTTCTCCGAGCGATAGAGTTCCCCGAATTCCTATGGGGCCTGATGCAGACCCTACCATCCCNGACCACAGGCCTTACTGGAGAGGTGCTCCCATCTTTCACGATTCGGGAAATCACGATGCAAGCATTCCCTTTCTCTCTTGTCTTTCGAAGGGCCAAAACCCGAAGCGGATCTAACCACTTATCGAGATTAACAACAACCCGGATTAAGTTCTGGTACTCTACCCTTCAGGGTTTCTCATATCGGGATTTCAGGATGTGCGACGATAGGAGGTCTCGCACCTGGGTTTCCTGGGAGCTGGAACTCCCATATACATATATATATATATATATATATATATATATCGCTCAGCCTATTTCGGGGTTTCGGGACTGGTGAATACAAGAGAACATGCCGTTAGGTATCCCGGGTGCCGAAACACCGAGACACCATATCTCATCCACACTATTATTATTTTGGGGTTTCACAAATCAGGTTTTCGCGGTATGAGAGGGAAACAGTATCCTACCCTTCAGTTTTTCGGATGCCGAAACACCAAAACCATGTGTGCTAATCTATTTTTGGAGTTCTCCTATCGAGATTTCGTGATATGCGAATATAGGAGGTTTTTCACTTGGGTCTCCCAAGAGTCGAAACTCCGAAACATCATAACCTGTCCACGCTCTATCATTTCGAGGTTTCGCAAATCGGGTTTTTGGGATTGGCGAGTACAAAGAAAAACTGAAATTTGGGAGTCCCAGTTACCGAAACGCCGAAACACCAAATGCTATACGTTCTAAGCCATTTCAGCATTTTTCCTATAGGGATTTTGAGTTATGTGAGGATGCAAGATACCAGATATACAAAATATGCAGAACAAAAATAAAATGCTAGAAATGACAGAATAACAGTAAAATATACAGCATAATCTCCACAATAACACGGAAATAATATCAGAACTGCAATAGAAATAGCACTTAGATTCAGAAAGCAATGTTCACAGGCCTCTTCGAGGGGGAAACCTCCAATAGAGCAGCGCTTTGTTACAATAATCTCCAAGCTAGGGTTTTCATACCCTCAACCCTTATTTATACTAAATATGTCTATAAAGAGAAGAATCTAGAGGAAGATCCTTCTAGAAGCGGAAGGGGCATTACACAAACCAAAGGGCATGACCAAAAACTCGTAGTGGCCCTCATGAGTGCGAAAGGTCATCTTGGGAATGTAGGACTCTTTCATATGTATCTGGTGATAGCCCGAGCGAAGGTCAAGTTTGGTGAAGAATTGGGCACCACTCAATTCATCCAGGAGATCATCAATGACGGGAATAGGAAATTTGTCTTTGATGGTTAGTTTGTTGAGAGAACGGAAGTCAGGACACATTCTCCAAGAACCTTCTTTCTTCAGTACCATGACGACCGG
>SNQJ01S0298469.1:0-10452 GCA_010110895.2 Picea sitchensis
ATTTCTCGAGGGATGCCAAATTCATGAAGTTGTTGGAGTTGCACGGGAAGGAATTCACTCTATGAAAATGAAGAAGATTAAAGGAGCAGTGTTCAAAATCAACCTTTCTAAAGCCTATGATCGAGTTAATTGGCTCTATATCAAACTACTCCTTACTCATTTAGGTTTTGAGGTCGATTTTATTAGACGGGTGATGAGTTGTATATCCATTGCCTCTTTTGTGGTTTTGATCAACGGTTCATCCTCCCCTTTTTTCCTAGCAGAAAGAGGTCTTCATCAGGGATGTCCTGTATCCCCACTCCTTTTCCTTCTAGTAGCGACAAGACTCAGCAGGGCTCTAGAATCAACAAGATCCAATCTGGAATTTGGTGGAATTGAGATCTTCACAACCCTCTGAATATCCCATCTATTGTTTGTGGATGATGTTATGATTTTTTGTAATGGGTATAGAGGGGATGCAGAAAAACTTTACAGTATTTTGACTCTTTTTGTTCAAGCAACTGGGATGCAAATAAATTAAGGGAAATCCACGATATCCTTTCAAAATATGGAGGAGGATGAAATACAAGTATATAGATCCTTATTTCCATTCGAGATAAAACATTTGGATGAACAGATAAAGTATTTGGGTTTTCACCTAAAACCTAGGGTAAGTGCATGAAGTTTGTGGCCGAAAAAGTGGAAAGCCATGAAATCAGAACGCACACTCGCAGGAACGCGTGCGCATTCTTAGGAACATGCACGCATTCCTAAACCTTTAGGTTTGGAGGTAGTTGAACCTCCACGAGGCTTTCCATGTAGTTTCAGTGGAAAGAATGTGTGTACGTTCTTAAGAACGCATCCATGTTCTTAGGGATGCACACACATCCTACTGATAGACTTTTTAAAGAGCCCGCAAGTGCAATTTGTGGTCATTTTTCATAAACCGCACTCTTGTTTCTCTTTGCATATGAGAAGGATGCTAAAGCGTAATTACATATATAATTAATTAATAGCAGCATGATCCCCTTATACTTTTAGCCTCGGGTTTGAACGAAGTTTCTTGGTTAGCAAAAGCACTTCCCAAAGTACTTCGTAGAGGTCGGTCTCCATCTACTCTCATTGAACGAATAGAGGAGCTAGATAGGAGATGGGGAGGAAGGAGATTGCCACCGTGTCCAGGTATGTTTGATTTATCTTTTTTTTAACCCAATTTAGTCATTTCCAGTTTAGTTTTTTACTTCCAAGAATCTAAATTTTAAAAAAAAATTGTAATTTTGTATTTTAATTAAAAAACCAACCTAATTTAGTTGTCATGGCTTTTAAATTATAGCATATATAATGAAATGGAACCCCAAGAAAATGAAAACTGCTCAGAAGAAAACCAAGAATATAAAAACCCCAACCCACCACAACCACCCAATGTAAACACTCAAATTGATGAGGGGTTGGTTATATTAATAACCCTTGAGGAACAATTAAGGGACACTAGAGAACCTAGCAGAGTCTCCTTGGCCACTTCTTTGGACATCATTGTGAAGTCCATAATAAGTGTCCAAGGGAAATTGACCTCTATTTTTTTGTTATAGGGAAAGAATGTATGAGTACTATAGCATTGGTTTGGACAGAAGCCAAGTCAAAGACCTCGAAATTTCAAAACCACAATTATTGTCTATTTTTAGGGATTCTAGAACTGGACAAGAACTACCATTGAACAAGAAACACATCTCCATTGATTGGTGCATCCATCCCCAGATTAGTCAAAATTGGATGGATAGGTGGTATATGGTTTTTGCTAAACCTCCCTGTAATAACAGAGAGATACCCCTATATTTTCTGAGAAAATTATGGGATGAGTTTATTTTGGGTAAGCATGTCAACTACTTTGATATTGGATACTTCTAGGGGGTAGGTCTAGGGTCCTCACAAGACCAGGAACATGTTAGGCGTGACCCCGTGTTAGGTCCTCATCCCCCAGGTGAAGTCCTGACCCCCCTACCCAACATCCTCCTATTGCAGAGAGCTTGCAACAAGTAAAGCTAGCCATTTCATCATTGACTCGTAACCTAGTGCAACACAGTAGCTTTGTTGCATTATCTGGGTAGGAGGTGCCGACCAATGACATCGATAGAGGGGTTGGAGGTTCAGCATGCACGACATATTACAGCGAGGAGAGGGCACATGGACATAGCATCCATCCATGTGAACCTCACAGATGCTCGAGCTGCGGGAAGACATGTTATGGGACTATAGAGCCCAGTGGACAACATAGCTTCATGGATGAGGTTAGTATAGTAACCCTCTTTATGTTCTTCGTTGTTATGTGTATCTATATTTATTTTGTATTATGTGTATTTATATCGATATTTTATTTATGTTGTTTTACAGTTGTTACGTCCTAGTAGTAGACCCTCTACGTTGATGGATGCATCAGTGCCTATCCCCACCATTGATGCGGTAGTAGAGGAAGCTTGTTCGTTGGGTGCACCCCACATGCAGGTATGTGTCACATATGATAAATTCACCGTAGTCATTTCTTTATTTTATGGCATCCTTATTTTTTTAATATTCTTGTGTTTCTATAGGATTTAGGACTTGTTGATGTTGGGGAATGTCCATCTAGGATGGACAAGTCACTTGCTTCACAAGTATCATGTATAGAGTTAAATATCGTATAATTCTCAAAAATTTTGTGTTTTTGTTTTTTAATTTTATTAGTTGGTACTAATAGTTCAATTTTATTAATAGGTATGTAGGTTTTGGATATATTTGATAGTTATAGTACTATTGCACTCTCTAAGCACCTGGGAAATCACTTGTATATCCTATGGGGGTCCATCATTTCACACCCTTAGCATTTCCATCGGCCCATCGACCAAGACTGCCACAGTAGAGGTTGTCTCGGAGCAAGTTGTACAACCTAGTGCTCCATCTACCAGTGAATCTCCATCGAGGAATGAGATATTCACAGTGAGATAATGCATTGATGACAATTTTTTATGTTTCATGAATTTGATTTTACGCATATTTGTTTAATTTTCTTGACTTGATCCTCATAAGTTATGCAGGGTGGCATTGCGGAGAGACTGGGGTCGCGGAGGAGGGTAACACCCTCACGATTGACTGTAGCATGTGCCATGAGTTGTCTTAGGTTAAATTACAAAGTATTATTTTTTATGTTTATTAATTCATTGAGGAAAAAACTTATAACAATGTTTATTCTTTGTGCAGTCTCTAGAGCATTGAAGCATGCCCAGGCCTAGAACCTCTTGAGGTGCTTCCTCAAGCAAGAGAAAAAATATTGATTTCCAGGATGCTCTCGAGGGTAGCGAGGGTGCAAGTGGTCAATGATTGACCAACTACTTTCATTTTGTATCTAGGCCACTGGATGTTTTTTGCATTAGTGCACTTGTTGTCACTTTGTATATTGGGCACGAGTTGCAATTTTGTAAAAATTGAAAATTTTAGACAATGTTGTGTGTACACACACACACACACACACACACACACACACACAGATTTCATCGCACATTTTTTTATGAATCTCATTGTTTCTGCATTTTATGTTGATGAATATATGAATTTCAAAGTGTTTGAATTCCAAAGTGTATGAATTTTGTGTATTAATTCCTTGATTTTTTTTCTAAACTGATTATAATTACTTGCATTACGCATTAAGGAATATCTTATGGTGGCAAAGATTGTTAATTTCTCAATCCATAAGAAATTAATGGTTCTCAAGTAGCATTGATTTCTAATCAACCATGTATGTCTACATCATCAATAGATCATTCCTTTTGAATTCTTTGCATGAATGTTGTGGATATCCATATTCTAACATACAACCAAAAATGCATGGACTACCTCTTGAATTATCTCCATCTAAATCCAATGACAATCCACACTCAAATAATGGTCACTTGAAAATATTGTGACCTAAAAAATGGCATATTACAATAATTTATTATAGAAATAAATTTTATCATTTATCTTCTACATAATTGTAAATCACTTAACAATCTTAGCTCAATGTTATGTCAAATTAACCTCCATAATTAGTACTATAATTACTCAATTATGAAGATGACATAAGCTAAAATTCAATTATGCAAGTACACAAAATTTGCACAACCCAAACACTTCATATATATTTAGAATATGAAGTAGATTCATCTACCAATATCTTATTAGGGGTTGTTAGTAGTCGAGATCTTCAAACCATAGTGATGGAGACCATAAGGTAACATTAGCCAATAGCTCACTCCATTAGAGATCATCAACAAGGTAGAATACACAATGGTAAGTCCTTTTTGGAACCTACATTTGTATCCCACAGTTGTACAAGATCAACTCCCTCTATCTTCTCTATAACAAGCACATTAGGTAGCACTAGGGTTTTAAAATGCCACAAAACCCTAGCTTATTCTCTTACCAAAGCTACATGATAAAAGTCTTTATTTTCTCTTGTAGGTATAAGTCCTAGTATTCCTAGTCTTCTTAGGACAAAACCTTGACCTTAGTCTTCCCTTGACATTCCTTTGAGAAGCCTAGTTGTTAGTTTCTTAGTTGATTCAATCCATAATTTGACCATTTTCTCGGTCACACACATTATTCCCCTCTTTCTATGTGTGACATATATAAAATCATTTGTTTTATGTGTAATCCTTCATAAATGCCAAAAATATGAATCAATGACTCATTAATGCACTCATGTTTGTTTAGCTTATGTAGTGGGTGTTGGGTACCATTTTTTATGTTTATTCTCGCCTTAAAGTTTTTTCTTCATTTCACTTATCACATTTCCCATATTTCCTCTATATTAGATTCAATTTGATCATCTCAAATAAATTTTTCATTTACTTTTTATGATTTTATTTTTTGCAAAATTTAGACATTAAAATTATTTTTTTTTACAGAAATTACAGGAAATCACAACTTCTCGTAATAGCTCTGAAGTTCATATACTTGCAGGATAGTTGGGAGGATTTTGGGGCATGTGGAGTGATCCTTGGTGTCCACAAATGGATAAAGATCTATTCTCTTCCATAAAAAGGCTTCATAAGTGCAAATTCAAAGGTGGTCAAACTTACTTGTTTAATAGAAAATCCCCTATTTTTAATTTTTAGCTAGAAATCAGGGCAATTTTGGAATTTGTGGTATTTCTTCATATTTTGTGGATCTAGGAGATGGAGCTCGACCTTTTTAGAATATTTTGTGATTTTTGTTAGTAGTTATAGGTATTATAGTGTTTTGCTACAAACTTGGCTTATAAATAAGTGAAGTTGTGAAGGCAAGATGATCCCTCTTATTCTACATCCTATTTTGATTAATATAAGTCAGACTTGGAGCTATTGATTCCATATTTGTGTGATTCCATATTTTTGTTGATGTTGTGAATGAGTTTATTTTGTTATCAAAATTATTTTAGTTGGTTTTACTTTAAAGTGTGCAAGCAAAGCTATGGAGGGCCAACTTCTACATGTTTTCATAGATATAACAATGTTCTTTTATGTTTACTGTAGTTGATTTCCATTTCTTAAAATGCTTGAAAAACTTGATTGTTGATAGGTTTAGTGAAATACTATGAACAAACCTTCTGTAAAGAAGCTTTGTTTTCCTCTTAAAGCACTCAAGTTTTGTTAAACTGTAATTTTTCTACTTTCAACAATTAAATTTTTAAATTTGTTTTTTAGTGAACTTATTGATTGCTAAGTTTTACAGAAAACTATGAGAATGACCTCTTGTAAAAGAGTTTAGTGTTTTTTTACTTACAACAATTAAGTTTTATTTAGTGTATCTATTTTCATTTCAATGCAAGTGTGTTCAAAACTAATCTAGATCTAAATGCCATATACATTGATGTGATTCAAAGTTCTACGAACTAAGGATTGATAAAAAAAATCATGATATAACTTACATCCATAAATTAGACTCACATTTTTGGCACCGTTTAAGACACTTGAGTGAATGAATCTATGTTCAAAAATTTGTGGTTTGAGTAAGTTGAACTGTGGAGTAAAGTGATCAATTTGTATTTGTAAAGGAATGCATGGAAGAGTTTTATGGATTATATTATAAGTCTGAAGCAAGAGTTTGAATTATTATAATTCAAAAATTATAAAAACATGATATAATTAAAAGGGCCTCCTTAAAAACAATTTTTTGTTTACAAAAAGTCGCCTACAAGCATTGTATGCATCTTTTTGATGTGACAGTCCAATTTCAAAAATAATAGCTCCTGTGCACTTTATATTATGATGTTGTAGATCATGAATTCGCACTCACAAGACCATGCATTACACTCATTTTAAATATGAATTACCTCTGACTGCGTTTTTGAAACCCTCATTCACACTTATTTCCACGCATTCCAAATCAGTTTGGCCTCCACAATTTTCTTACCTCTAAGTTCTGTTGAAAAGTTTGTATACTGCTAAGATTTGAACCCTTGTTGCCCCACGACTTCATTTGACATTTTTGCGCTTATTTCCACGTCCTCCTCATCAACGATTTCCTCCATGATTTCCTCATCAATGTGTATCAACGCATATTATCTCTTTTCCCTGTATAAAGTACGATTTTGTAAGAATTTGTATGTTAACAATTTCATTTGTTAGAGTTGCTACATTTAAGGAGTAAAGCGAGATTTAAGGAGCTTGAATAGCTTGAATCAGGGAATAAAAGGACGAGCTCAAAAAGGAGTCTTCTACAAGAGGTAAGACTGCGAATTTTGCTGAGAAATCTGTCTTGTTTGCAAAATTTCGACTTTCATTGAGCATTTTAAAAACAGAGAGGGTTATTCTAAAAATTGTTCTTTCAAATAGAACTTGAGCAGAAGTCAGATCGTGGATAAAAGGGAAATAAGGCCGAGTGTTCAACATAGATGAAATTTTAAACAGAGTATCAATAAAATTGTTGGAAGTTGAGTTTTGACAGGTATGAATTTTTCATGTGAACATATGTCTGATGCAAAAGAAGTTTCTTGAGGAAGAAAAGTGAAAGATTTTTTATTTTATTTTTAACATAATTTTATTTAAAAGAGAAAAAAATTACAGATTTGGGATTTGAAGAAACAGGGCAATCATCTTTTGCATAGATAATTACATAAAAAGAAAAGAGATTTTCTTTTTGAAAATTTCCACAATGGTTTCTAGATTTGAACCAGAAAAATTTGATCAAACCACAGTTCATAAAGATTGTCTGGAAATTTTTGAAAAGCACCAATGGATTTATTTCTTTGAAAACTTTGATGGGCACTGTGAGGAATTAACCAGGGAGTTTTCTTGTTCATTTGATGGTGAGAGGGCCACAGTAGGTAACCTTACCATCATATTATATGAAGACATAATTGCATAGGTAACTGGGTTACCTCAGCAGGGAGAAAGATACTTTAAAAGTAAAAAATTCAAAGAAATAATATTTGACACCATTCATATCTATATCCAGGGAAGCCTCAGTAAGTTGGAAAAAAGGGATTCCAAGGAGTTGATTGATTCATCCATGGGATGAAATAGCCTATATCATTTAGAAATTTATTTCCTGTGAAGGGAGGTTCAAAATCATATCAAACTCTTGCAACATTTGAAAGATGATATTGAAATAAACACGCCCTACTATTTGCTCCAAAGTCTTTCTAAGATGGATAAAGGTGTTCAAAAATAAAATAAGAATATGGATAAAAGTTTATATCACCATGGCTTCATTAAGATGATTGTTATATATGATTTTCAAAAACAGAACCTCTTATGGCAGTAGTTTTTAATCAGCAGTGGTTATGAAACAATAAAGGAAGAACCTAGGAAGAAGGAATCCTACTTCTAAGTGATGATGAAGAAGAAATACAAATACATAAGGAAACAAGCTCAAAACAGCCAATGGGGGAGGGAAAACAAGGAGTATGGTGAGAAGATAAAAGGAAATTCAGGAGAAAGATAAGATTTTCACCACCTATGTGAGAAAGGCTAGAAAATGCCAAATTATCCAAAGAGTACAATCAGAAAGTCTAGAAAATGCCAAATTATCCAAAGAGTACAATCAGAAGAAAAAGAGTATGCAGCCCAGAAAATTCAATATGACTACATTAAATATTTAGAGGATCAAGAAAGGAATTTTGAAATAGGATCATTGACAAAGGACTAGATATATTTTTTTGCATGAGGACATGCAAGACCTTCCTCTTGGGGGAGATGTTGGGTACCATTTTTTATGCTTATTCCCTTCTTAAACCTTCAGTTTTGCTTCATTTCACTTATCATATTTCCCATATTTCCTCTATGTTAGCTTAAATTTTATCATCTCAAGTACATTTTTCATTTACTTTTTATGATTTGGTTTTTTGCAAAATTTAGATATTAAAATTAAATTTTTAACAGAAATTACAGGAAGTCACAACTTCTCGTAATAACTCTAAGGCTCATATACTTGCAGGACAACTGGGAGGATTCTGGGACATGTGGAGTGATCCCTGATGTTCAAATATGGATAAATATATATTCCCTTCCATAAAAAGGCTTCACAAGTGCAAAGTCAAAGCTGGTCAAACTTGACTGGTTTAACAGAAAATCCCCTGTTTTAGCTAGAAATCAAGGCAGTTTTGGAATTCGTGGGATTTCTTCATATTTTGTGGATCTAGGAGATGGAGCTCGACCTTATTAGCATATTTTATGATTTTTGTTAGTAGTTAGAGGTATTATAGTGTTTTGTTACAAACTTGGTTTATAAATAAGCAAAGTTGTGAAGGCAAGAGGATCTATCTTATTCTACAGTCTAATTTGATTAATAAGTCAGACTTGGAGTTGTTGATTCCTTATTTTTGTTGATGTTGTGAATGATTTGATGATGTTATATCAGTTCTTTTAGCTGGTTTTACTTTAAAGTGTGCAAGCAAAGCTATGGAGGGCCCCCATTGCGAAGCATGTGCACTCAACTTCTACATGTTTTCATAGATATACCAGTGGTATGCTTTTATGTTTACTGTAGTTGATTTCCATTTCTTAAAATGCTTGACAAACTTGATTTTTGACAGGTTTAGTGAAATACTATGAACAAACCTTATGTAAAGAAGCTTAGTTTTCCTCTTACAACACTCAAGTTTTGTTGAAGTGTTTTTTTTTTCTTTCAACAATTAAATTTTTAAATCTATCTTTTAATGAACTTGATTGATTGCTAAGTTTTACAAAACACTATGAGAATGAACTCTTGTAAAATATTTTAGTGTTCTATTACTTACAACAATTAAGTTTTATTTAGTGTGCTTATTTTCATTTCAATACAAGTGTGTTCAAAACTAGTCTAGATCTAAATGCCATATACATTGGTGTTCTTCAAAGTTCTACGAACTCCGGATTGATAATAAAATTCATGATCTAATTTGCATCCATAAATTAGACTCACAGTGGGTATATCTAAATTTTGTCAAACCCATCAATTATTAATAACATTTATTCAGTCTTCCATGATGTCCAATAAACTTATTGATTTTGATCAATAGAATGAGAGAGTTCACATGGAAACTAGATCTTAGAATGGGTATCATTTTCCACCTACAAATAAATGTTTTGAGGTTACATTTCATGACACACCATAGAAAGTAATGCTATGCTACCAAAATTCCTTCACGGAGACTTGAAACTATTATTCTTTTTCCTTCACCATCTATGAGAGTTTATTGCACACTCCTACCCAATTTTTTGGGTTAGACACACAAGGAGACAAAGGACCCTCCCAAAACCAATCCCACAAACCAATTGATGCCATGCCTTTCCATTCCATGTTATTTTCATGCCTTTCCAAGTCATTCCATGTCATGCCATTTCTTTTTCCATGCCATTTCCATGCCTTTCCATGCCATTTACAAGACATGCCATGGCATGCCTTTCCAAGCCATGCCATGGCATTCCATTTCCATTTGCATCCCATGCCATTTCCATGACATTGTCATGTAGTTTCCCATGTCTTGTCATGTAGTTTCCCATTTTAACCTATATAACAATAAATATAACGTTCCATAAAATTATGCAAGGAAAAAGTCAAATCAAAATGTGGATTGCAATGAAACAAGAATAACAAAAAAATAAATATTGACATGCCATTCCAATGCCTCGCAATTAAACCTTTACACCTTTTATTACATGTATGTCATAATTTTCAGTCCTTTAGGGTTGTCATGTCTTGAATATTATAGGGTGGTCATGTGTCATCTTGTATTTTAGCATGCATTTGTTATATAAACCCTAGTTTAAGCTTTCATTTTCATCCCCCTTTCATTTAATGATTATTTTTTTTAAGAGTTGTTATATTTTTCTTTGTATTGCCTTGCCTTGGCTTTCCTTGCCATGCCTTGTCTTTTCCATGCCTTGCCTTGACATGCCATGCCTTTTCATGCCTTTCCTTTCCATTCCATGCCTTTCCTTTCCTTACCATGCCATACTTTGCCTTGCCTTACCATGCCATGCCATGCATGACTTTCCATAC
>SNQJ01S0298470.1:0-10452 GCA_010110895.2 Picea sitchensis
CCGCCTTATTCTATTTTATTGAAAGGTCTTATTAATATTGACCTTTATTACATCTGAATACATTGATATATCTATATGCGGGTTAGGACCTTAACATAATCTTTCAGAACTGGATACCTGTTGGAGAATCTGTTCCATGGGAGGAACAAGGTAGTTGTCTTTATCATATGTTCGGTTTAAATTTCGGAAATCGACACATAGTCGGATTTCAACACTTTTCTTCCTTACAGGGACAAGATTAGAGACCCACTGTGTATGTCTTACCAAAAAGATTATCTTAGCATTCAAAAGTTTGTTTAGTTCTTTCTTGACCGTTGGTTCAAGTTTTGGGTGCATCTTTCTTAACTTCTATTGAAAAGGTTGAGTCTGGGGTTTCATGGGAATAATGTGTTATATGATGTCGGGATCAAAGGTTTTTAGATCATCATATGTCCAAGCAAAGACATCCTTAAATTCCTTAAACAACTTAATAAATGCTGACTTTTCTTGCTCAGAACATCCCATTCCCAAATTGATGCATTGTGGGTTATCTTTAGTTCCTAGGTTCACCTTTTCATGTGTTAAGGAAGAATATTTGTTTTACAATTCACTGATTTTTTGAATTTATCATGCAAATCATAAAACTTTTCTAATCTTACCACAAATTTTGGGATAGAATTTACCATATCTGATGTTGTTTCCAGAGATCTTGGGTCTGAAATTACCGTAAAATTGTGGAGGTCTTCATCATGGGTACCTTCATCTATAACTGCACCTTGGAAAGTATCTTCCATGTGCAGAAAACTGATGATTTGTTGATCGTCATCGAAAACTCTCCAATTAGTGATGTTGTCCGGGACAGATGGTCTGAACAACAACTCGATGAAAAATGCGTTTGGAGAAAGGCCTTCTGCGGGAAATAGTTTAGAAGTGACATTAGCTAACAAATCAGCCTCAAAATTATTCAATCTTGGAATAGAATTAATGTTAAACGCAAAAAATTTGTTCATTAGATTCCATACCTTAGTTTGATAGCTTTTCAGGTGTGGATATAGGCAATGAATAGAGTTTCTTACTTGTCTGACCACAATTTCTGAATCACCAAAGACTATTAAATATGAACTTTCAAATCTAATGCCTTTCTGAGACCTTGCAGGAGTGCCTGGTATTCGACCGTATTGTTTGTACATTCAAATTCTAACCGGAAAGAGATCAACATTTTGTTACCTGCTGGATCAATGAGCACACATCCCGCGCCAGCTCCATCCTTAGATTTAGATCCATCGAAGTAAAGAGATCAGATATGATTTTCATCAGCTATATATGACACCTTAGAGAGGGCTGTTGACTGTGTGCATGTCATGAGTTCAGACTGTTGTTCCGTGTCAGTAATGGTAGAAGTTTCAGCCATGAAATTGCCGAAAAACGTGTCCATCCCTTGCATTTCGGGTGAATTGGCGGAAGCAGTGAATGGTTCATTAGGATCATTTAAATCAGTTACCGTAAGCTTGAGATAACGCTCGCGATTGATCTTGATTTTGTTAGGCTTTCCATTCTTTGGCAGCCATAAGTGAGACCAATCTGTCGCAAAGTAACCATGTAGATGTTCGGACCAATCCCTACTTAAAAATAAACCATATACTTTAGGGATATCAACGACAATAATATCAATAATCTGGCGGACTTTAGGATTAGATGATAATCTAATAAGTACATTTTTTAATTCACCTATTACATTAACACTGGTCTGATCAAGCTGGATAATTTTCAGACTGGAAGGTTGAAATTTAGCATTGATTTTTTGCCAGACAAACCAAGGCATTACGTTTGACGATGCACCAGAATCTACCATACAATTATGTACATTCCTATTGAAAATTTCAAAAGTCAACAAAAAGGGTGGGACATTTTTGCGAGTGTTAAGAACAGAAGTTTGTTGGTTTTTAGTCGCAGCCCTTGGAACTATTTTATCTACATTTGTTATGCTTTTTACAGCAAGGTCTCTTTTATCAGAGGATTATAATGTCATTTTAACGAAGATCTTTTGAGGTGTTTTAAGGCTGTTTTCTGCAAATTTGTTGTTGTTCATATTGTTGTTTTTGCTGTTTTTTGCAATATTCTGAAGCATCTTTTGCAGAAGAGAAGAGAATTTCAATAATTCATAAACATAAATATTAGCTCTAAGTTTTTTAAGATCCTCGATCAAATCATATTCTAAACTTGGAGTTGCTGAATTCTATTTAGTTTCAATTAGTTTAGACTGTTTTTGAGGTGCATTAATTCCAATTTCAGAAGAGGATTTATTCGTTGTTTTTCTTCTGGTATCGTAAGGATGTACCGTCTCAAAATTGGCTTGAAAGATACTATCTGAAAAATGCTCGAAAATGTTGGGAGAGGATTCATCCTCTTCCACTATTTCTTGTTCAACCATGTCTTCAAAAATCTCAGGGGGAACTAAGTTGTCATGTGCTTCCAGAATTGTCTGGATAGCAAACTGTAAGCTTTCTAGATTTAGGCCTTCAAAATTTGAGTTAGGTCGATTTGTGGGAAAAGGATTTCTAAACAGGGGTTTGTAAGACCCTTTGCTTGAAGAAGCTTCTTCAGCTGATCTCCTTAAATCTATAACTTGATTTGACAACTTCTGAATGACCTTGTGTAAACTTTCAAGATCTGAACCATTTGATTGAGTTTTGGTTTGGGGAGGTCTAGGAAGAATTTCTATTTTCTTCTTGGAAGATGAGGTAATCTTTGCCTCATTACAGATATTGTCCTTTAGGCTGAGAATATCTTTCTCAATCTGGCTTGCCTCCTTGAAGGCTTCCAATAATGTTTCTTTCTTAGACCTTTTTACCCAGATTGCTATGTTTTGGTGTAGGGATTTCATGTAGTATGCGACAATAAGATTTTCACCAGGCATTGAATCAGTGGGGATTCAATTTTTTAATGTTAGAAACCTTTGATTAAAGTATTTTATTTTTTCCTTGGGGTTCATCTTTAAACTGGAGAGTTCCATAACTAAGACTTCGGGAGATTTATCGTCTCCGAATTTCTCAAGGAAACAAGATTTGAATCTATCCCAAGATACAATGGTGTGGGGTTGTTGGGAAAAGTACCAGGTAGAGGCATTGCCTTCAAATGTGTATGGAAAAAATCTACATACTACGTCTTCGTGTTCTATGCTTCGGAGTCTAATGACTAGCATGAATTTTTTAATATGATCCTCAATGATTTGCTTGGAATCTGGATCGAATTTAGGGAGCCATTTCTTCGGATGTTTAGGCAAAGGATGCTGGGGTCCAAGTATGGCCACTGCATCTTGATCGAGCCAAGGTCTGGCAGGATTATTCGGATTTTCCATAGGCGTGGGTGGTGTCGAAGGCTGAGATGAAGAACTGCCTTCATCAGATGAATCTTCTCCTGAAGAGGAGGGAGATGAAGGGGGTGGTGATGGTGGGATACCAGATCCTCTGGCTGCAGTAGTGAGGGTGTGATCTGGATCCGTAGGGTTTAGGGTAAGACCAATACCTTCAAGTTGCTCCCTAATATCAGAGAAGTCTAGTGGTTGATTCAATGGCCAACCTGGTTGTCTGATATGGGCCAAAGCACCGTGTGTCCTTAAAAGTGATTAACGAACAATTTCTTGTATGTCGGATCCCGGGGGGTTTGGTGTTACTGGTTCAACATTAATCTGTGGATTGTCATTTGATGTGGTTGTTGTTTGAGAGACAATGTTGTCGTCAGAATGACTTCTTGTTACTATAGGTAAGTGGGTAGGTGGGGGAGGATTCTTGTGACCTCCATGTGCCATCAATAGTGTTCAGGCCCTCCTTCTAGCACCATTTGTTGACGGGCGAAAATGACCGCTCGTGAACTGGGAGAGCGAGTCTGGTCCGAGGTTATCTACTTAACCCAAGTTGTTTGGATTGACTCACTCTGACGGGTTTAATGGCTCCGTTGGCCAATCTAGAATCCTAAAATAAACAAATAAATAAATAAAAGAAACAAAATAACTCACTAATTACTAATCAATGATATATATATGGACATATAAATATACAACTTATTCTAAATAATATTTACGCACATAACTGTTTGTCTAATTTATATGCATTTTATACAATTCATGAGTTTTAATCTGAATTCACAAAAATCAAATTTAAAAATGGCTCTTTTGATGAAAGTAGATAAAGAAAGCAAAATGAACTATTTCTTTTTGGTTTACTTTTATCTCTATGCATCTATAAGATTAAATATCAAAATACTATGGAAACAAAATATGTAGAAAGAGAAAACCAAACCACATATAAGAGTTTCTAAAACAAATAAGCAAATAAAAGGAACACACTAACCTATTAATGACTTGAAGAGCATGCATCCGACGTCTGTATGATAATGAATCGTCCATTCAGTCTGTGCACGAGATAAATCTGCAGTGTACTTTCACGCTGTTTGGAATAAATGCCAGACATTATATTGTCTGCTGGGTTTTAATAATAGAACGACATGATGCAAATAATAACTATGATATTTGTGACTGCAAGAAATTATACATAAGATAAATCTGACAGTAACAAGTTTCTTTTAATCATTCAACAAGATTAAGATAAACCTTAATATTTGAATTGAACAATCAATCACTATTTTCATATAACTGAAGCATAAAATTGTGGAGTGTATGAAAGAAATTATCTCGATGACATGATAATCTATGATGAGGAAAGATATCAATAATTATCGAATTATCAAGATAAACAAACAATAGACAACAACAATATTTACAGATAACTAAAGTAGAAATGTAAACATGTGTTCTGTCCAAATTCGTGTATAAGGTGTCCACAATTCACTCGAAACCAAGATGTCTTAGTTACAAAAAATAATGAGTTTTTAAAGCCTTTAGAAAGGTAACTGTCTCATCTTCTAAGATAATATGTTAATTACAAAAATAGTGAGGGGGATATAACCACCCAGATCATACTAAATCTTCTAAAGCTAAACAAAAGTTTATTTCTGTTTATACAAAAATATATCATAGATATGGCTAACAAGCCTAAAAAATGCTTCAGATCACTTGGTAACCATGAACTCCTAGATATCTTGAAAAGAAAATAAAAAACAGAGAGACTTAGATATATATTTAACCATTAATTTGCCAATTTTGAATTAGAATAACTGGCTACAGAATCTACTGATTCTATAGCTAGTTATTTTAGTAATAAAATCCAATTTATTGAATGAATAAAAAAATCTAATTTATTTAATAAATAACCCTATTTTAAGATAAAAGAAATCATACCTCAAACTGTAAAATCAAATCATATCAGATGATCTCAGAATTTATTATTGTTGTTGCAGTCTCAATGTTTTTTAATATCACATTCCCTGTAGTCTTCATATGTTTCCCTTTTCTTTGAATGACAGACTCGAGCCTATGATTTTCATTTGTTAAGGCATCAACTTGGTCAGTGAGACCTTTAATCTGTGACTGTAGGATAGGTATATCGGTGTAGTATTTATCAATCTAGAATAAGCAGACTTCACACTTCGACTGTGCAACGGTCCCTTGGGAATGACCATGATTGTGAACCGGAGCATCTCCATCATGGAATATAGATTTATTACCCAACTTAATACCAGGGAACCCTTCACTATGTTTTATACAAGGTGGTAGATTGTCTACGAAGTTGTAAGGCTGATCGAGGTGTGGTTGGAACGAAAGAGGGTCTTCTTCAGCGAGAAATCTATCAATTTCAGAATTTGAACTCTCATGGATCTCGATCATCTTGATCGAGATTGCATGAGGGTTCAACTTGTTTCGGAGCTTCCTTGAAATTAACCTTCCAGCTCTCTTATTTTTAAAACTCAAATCAACATCGCCTTTAGACTTCTTGCCTGTAGGTTTGTTTGAATTTTTTACAAATTCATTAGGCTGTGTAGCTTGCTCATGGGCCTGCTCAGTAACCTTTGGTTCGGGCTTACTGTAGGTGGCCGTAACACAGGCCAGGGTAGGTGAGAGAGGTGCTATAGGATAGACTAAGGTTTCTTCAATCACAGGCTTGTCGACTGCTTCAGCATTGGGGTTAATGAAACAATTTCTGGTTAAAAATGAATCCCAATCATCGTTCTGCAATTTTAATTGATGTACAAGCATAATTATTTTTAAACCGTGGTGGAAAAGACTCGAATCCAAACGTTTCTTTTTAAACCTTTTATCCATTTTGTAAAGGCTCCTCCACAGATAATAAGGCATGTTTAAAGGAAATCCTATGAAAATCATGAGCAGACGCAGATGGTAAAGAAACACAAGACCGAAATGGCCTTCACAAGTGACAAACTGTTTCAACACAAGCAAACTGTGCCATCGAGATTTCAGTAAGGAGACTGGCATACCTTTGTCACATCCTTTGATCTTCTACGATGTAAAGAAGAGAGTCCATGGAACCTCTTCTACCTTAGCATTCTTGAACCACCTCTGACAGCTCATAGGGAGTCCTGTTGCTTGGCTCAGAAAGTCCTTTGTGACTTCAAATTGAATGTCCCCCACCTTAGCTCTACATCCATCGAATGAGAGAGCGAATTCCTGAGCAGTCTGTAGGTTGAAACCATGGAATGTTTCAAGGAAAACGAGCCAACCATTACCCTCGAGGTCCTCTTTGGCATCGTCGAATAGGAGCAAGGTCTGAGTGTCATTAGGTTCGACTCTAACAACAGGATCCATTTTAACATCACAGGGAAACACCCAAACAATGTGTAAGGAGGGTTTGTAAGAGAAGACCAGAGCTATACCCCAAGACTGAAAACCATCAACAGTCTATGGCGTATGAGGAGAAAATACATCACGAAAAGACAGACATTGTTTGAAATGAATGCGAGGGATGTTGCAAAGCCTAAGACCAAGCTTCGAAATGATGGGCTGACTGTAATCGTATTTCCACCTCTCATAAAGTAAAAACCATGACTAGAGCATTAAAATAAAAATGAGTGTGCAGCATAGTGTGTTCGATCATAAAGTTTGGGAGAGTGAAACTTGTAAACCAAAGCCTAGTGATGAGGAAACATATGACCAAGAACCACACAAAAACCAAATCAATGCTCAAATCAAAAGGTCTTTTGTTCACATAATTCACAATCCCTAAGCATGCTTGGCATTCAAGGAATCGAAACATAGAGAATAGTCTTCGTAACAAGGAACAAGGCTTTATTAATAAGCTGCAGAGACATTTTTACTTTCATAATTTTTTCAAATAGAATGGTAACACAATCGTAAGTTTTAATGCTTCGTTTTCATGCTTTCAGTCATGAACGAAGCATAAAAAAAACAATAGGGAAAACCGAAAACTTACAATTGTCATTTCAAAAATTGCTTATGAAGAACAAAAAAATGTATGACCCCAGTTAGGTAGCTACATAGACCATTTAATTGATATAAAAAATTAAAAATATGTTGGGCTGCTAACAAGCCTGCAACAGAGGAGGAGATAGACAAGACGAAATTTACTAATCTGTATGTAGAATTGGAATCCCCAGAGAGAAGGGTAATGGTGCAAATCTTGCACATCCAACAGGTCAAGTTGGAATCATATGGAGGATCATACTGGCCTAGGGAGAAGATGGAAGAAGTTGGGGTTGAACAAGCACAAGAGGAGCTGACATAAGCTAATCTGTCAGAGGAGTTGACTGTACAACAAGTCAGTCAAGAGGAGACTGCAGAATGCGAGTCTCCAGTAGGGTGGAAAGCTAAGGCTAGAAGAGATGGAGAATATTGTAAGGGGGAATGAGTAGATCCACCCACTGAGGAGAAGGGAGTGCGATAGATAAGAATACATACGAAGAACTAGCCAGTTGAGAAATTGGATGAGGTGATCGAAGAAATCAGAAGGCTGATGTTGGGGTCAACACAAGAAACTGTCAGTAGGACGAGCCCGACTAGAGGAGGACTTGCAAGAGAAGCAGGGGAGATGAAACAACAACAATGAAGTAGAGGATCAAGAGGACAACTCCAAGGGAAGGTTTGGGATCCAGGAGGATTTCAACACTGGACAAGAGGAGCTCATGAACAGGAGCTCGTGATTTTCCTAGCAGTGGAGTATGATGCAGGAGCATCACTCCACCTCGGCAATTGCACCAGCATGCCAACACGCAGACATGCAATGGAGAAAGGGAGAGGCGCCGACCCTCCCATTTAAATTTTTTGAATAAAATCCTATACGGATTATATTGTTGTAAGAATGATAAATGCCAGGCCACGCCTTTGCATAGGTAGTAGATAGGGTTTCTTTAAATGGTTTCCTGTAGTAGGCCTAGGTCATATTTATATCTAGATAGACATTTATGGAATGTAGCTGTAGAGGTATGGTGTCGTAACTTAGATAGTGATGACACTAAGGTGGTAGAGAGGATTAAATCGTAGAGCCCTCTTTTTGTAATTAAGAGATAGGAGAGGGAGAAGGAGAGAGAGGTTGGAGGAGGTCTTAGAATTTCTAAGAGAGAGGCTGGAGGAGGTCTTAGAAGTTATGAGAGAGAGCCTAAGAGGACTGGGACTCTGTTGTAGTCCAAATTTTGTAAACATCTGTATAGACACACAGAGATAATAGAAAATAAGTTTTTTTTCTGCATATAGTGTGTTTATGTATTTGTGCTGATGTATTTCATGAATGAATGCTGTAGATGTATGATAAGTTTCATTTACTTTAGGAAGGTAGATTTCCTTTATCTTCATTGAGTTATGTTATATCATTCTGGGTTCTTTAGGCTGTGCAAGGAGTACACAACAGAACGTTGGAAGTTCTGTAAGCAACGCAAAGAGTGCACATATGAATCTCTTTGTTGAGTTTAGTAGAGAATGTGCCAAGAGGGCACACCAGGATAGAGTGTAGACTCAAGAGGAGCCCCAGATTTACTGAATACTCTGGAGGGAAGACTGTGCAGAGGAGGGAACAGAGAGAGACAAAACTACTAAAGGTTATGTAGAGCTCTGCTAGGTGGGCATTGGGAAATTGCAAGGAGTGTATCAGACCTGCTAGTGCTCTGTAATTTTCCCAAGGCTGTAAGGCAGTCCCAGAGGCAACATTAGAACCACTTCGAGTCTTGGATCTAGCCCTCCAAGACTCAGAGAGGGATCTCTCTGTCCGATATATCTTTGTTTGAAGAGGTATCAAGCTAGTTATGAAGAACATGGGTTGGGGTTTTTAAATGATTGTTTTTGGAACAACAAGGAGGGCCATTGGGCAAATGGGGTCTGCACTTTAAACAAGGTGATTCACTCTCAGCTTGGACAAAGTTCTTTCACAGGGCAAGGTAGCAGCAATATTCGATCGAATTGAGTTTTAATGGTATTGATTTGAGGAAGAAATAGGGGAGATAAAAGCATGCACAGGAGCATCTAAGAATTCCTGAACTAAGCTTTAACAAAAAACATAAAGATCATCAAAAGCTTAGAGGCAGAGTATCTGCTGATAAATTCTGCTTCTATTACTTTCCTTCTGATAATAAGAACTGAAAACAAGCATAATGATCACAGGAAAAACATTAAACATAGAAAAACACCACCAATCTCACCACACAGGAATCCTATAAAAGAAAACATGTTCATGGCTGATTGCTCATCTCAAAATTACAGAGAAGAAAAAGGTCTTCTGGTCATACATAACCCACAGTCCAGTCCAGGAACCTCACAGGTCGAACCCTTTTACATTAAAATCATATATATAAATAGGATAGACCATCCCAATTAGTTTCGGAAGTCGGTTTAACCGCCTCGGCCAAAAATAGCCACCACTCCCACAAAATTTGGAGTTTTCTGGCATGAAAAACAGACCGGTTTTCTGTGAAACAGGGGTCCGAACAGACGCATTGTTCTCTTGAACGATGATACTTGAGAGAAAAATGAAGGAGGTTATTTTATATGGGCATGTGATGAGCAAAAACCTCCTTCGGTTTCTCTAAATTCGTCCCCAGCTGGCAGTAACAGCTCCTGCAAGATCGGGACTGAAAAGGAAAATTGAAAATCTGGACAAATGGGCTTCGAAGATGTCTTCGATTCTCCCTGCTCGTAACTCCGCTAAAACAAATGAGAGAGGATTTTTTTCTTCAGCCTGTGATGAGAAAAAACCTCTCTCGGATTTTTAAAATCCGTCTTTGTTTGCCCAAAAATCCATCTAGAAGCAGACGTGGTAAAACAAACAAAAATGGTAAATTTTTGAGAAAAGTGGTTTTTCTTCGGGGGNGTTAAATGTAGAACACATGGGGGGGTCCGGAATTCAATCTAGACCGTTGATCTAGGTGCTCACTCCGGGACCGTCCAGATCTGCATGATTATTAATTCAAATTCCGGACCCCCCCCTCTCGTTAAATTCCGGAAGGTGAGGGGGGGTCCGGAATTTATGTCATCCGTTGATTAGAAGCATGGCATATGATGGAGGGGCGCGATGGTGTAAGGAGATGTGTGGAGGTAGTGGAGGTAGGTGTGGGCGG
>SNQJ01S0298471.1:0-10293 GCA_010110895.2 Picea sitchensis
AAAAATTATGGCCATCTCTGAGGATGTTTCGGAAGAAGTGATCGAGGCCCCCCCCTATAGTCGAGTTGCCAGAGACAACTGAAATTACTCCACCCTCAGACCCCCCAGAAGTTGAACTAGTCATTTCACTAAATGCTCTCATTGAATTCTCTTCTCCCCAACCCCTCAAGCTAATTGGTTACATTAATCATCAAAAGGTCGTCATCCTCATTGACAGTGGCAACACCCATAATTTTATTCATCACCGAATTTCCCAAGAAACTAATTGCTATATCTGTGCATTCAACAACTTTCAAATCATGATTGTCGATGGTGGTTCCTTGAAATGTGGAGGGCGTTGTGAAAATGTGTGTCTCCAAATTGGTCAGTACCACATGAAATCTCATATGTTTTCTATCGACATGGGTGGTTGTGACATCGTGCTTGGTGCAGAATGGTTACAGACTCTTGGTCCCAACCTCATGGATTTGAAGGAATTAACCATGCAATTCAACTAGGAGGGCCAACAATATAAGTTCCAAGGCATCATCGTCATCTCCCCTTAAATCATCAATTCCCATTGCATGGAAAATATCCTCAAGAAAGGTCATTCCGGCATTATTTCACAACTCCATTCCATTCACGCCACTGAGACACCCTCTGTGCATCTTGAACTCCAAAACATCATCTCCAAGCATCAAGCTATTTCTTCCACTCCCCAAGGACTTCCCCCTTCTCGTGGTGTTCATGATCATTCCATTCCCCTAGTACCCAAAAACCTTCCTCCAAATGTTTTCCCTTATCGCCATCCCTTTGCTCAAGAAAATGAAATTGAGAAAATTGTTCAAGAATTGCTCGTCGTTGGTGTTATTCGTCCTAGTACCAACCCCTACTCTTCTCTTATGGTCATGGTACTTAAGAAAGAAGGATATTGTTGCATGTGTCCCAACTTTCATTCCCTCAAAAAACTCACCATCAAAGAAAAATTTCCCATCCATGTCATTGATGATCTCTTAGATGAATTAAGTGATGCCCAATTCTTTACTAAACTTGATCTTCGTTATGGCTACCACCAAATACGTATGAAAGAGGCAGACATTCCTAATACTGCTTTTCGAACTCATGAGGGTCACTATGATTCCTTGGTCATACCCTTTGGCTTGTGTAATGCTCCCTCCACTTTACAGAGCCTCGTGAATCATGTCTTCGGTCCTTTTCTCCATCATTTTTTCTTAGTTTTCTTTCATGATATTCTCATCTATAGTAAAACATGGACAACCCATCTTTCCCATGCAGATTAAGTTCTTCATCTATTCTCTCGGCACCAACTTTTCCTCAAACAATATAAATGTGCTTTTGGAGCCTTGGAAGTGGAGTACTTGGGTCATGTTGTTGGCAAGGATGGTGTCAGGGTGGATCCTAAGAAAATTGAACCTCGAAGGATTGGCCTCGTCCCTAGAATCTCAAGAGCTTGCATGGGTTTCTAGGTTTAAAATGCTATTATCGCAAGTTTGTTAAGAATTATGGAAAAATTGTGGTGCCTCTCACTACTCTCCTTAAAAATAATTCTTTCATTTAGAATCCAACAAATGATCACTCCTTCCAAGCCTTGAAAGAGGCTATGTGCACTACTCATGTCCTAGGACTTCTTGACTTCAGAAAGACCTTTTTCTTGGAATGTGATGCTTTAGAAAAAGTAATTGGCACCGTCCTTATGCAAGATGGTCAACCTTTGGCCTTCACTAGCAAACAATTGTCGGAGCATCATTTGGGCCAATCAATCTATGAAAAGGAAATTATGGCCATTCTACATGTTGTGGATATCTAGCACCATTATCTATTGGGGCAATGCTTCCAAATTATGAGAGATCATCGAAACCTCAAGTATTTTTTGGAGCAATGAATTTCATGCCCGAAGCAACAAAAATGGGTGACAAAGTTATTTAGATATGATTATGAGATCATTTACAAGAAAGGGAAATACAATGTGGTTCCAGGCGCTCTTTCAAGGAAATATGAAGATGAAGGGTCCCTCTTTTCTCTATCCTTAATTGTACCATATTGGCTCCAAGTTGTTCATGAGGAGTGGATGCAAGATCCCAAACTATTGTGTTTGATCCAACAATTGCAAGACTTTTCTCCAGTTTCTCCATAGTACTCTTGGCAAAATGAAGAGCTTCGCTACAAAGGTCGTATGTATTTAAGAAAACAATAGCAACTTAAATCTAGAGTGATTTTCGAGTTTCATGCTACACCCACAGTTGGGAATTCCGAGTATACCAAATCCTATGACAGGGTCAAACGTTCTTTTTTTCTGGGATGGTATGAAGTAGGACGTACGCACCTTTTTGGTGGAATGCAATGTATGTCAATGCAACAAGGGAGAAACAATCAAATCCCCTAGCACACTACAACCACTTCCCATTCCACCCACTATTTGGAGGGATATCTCTATGGATTTAATTGTTGGCTTACCTAAATCAAGCAATAAATTTGTTATCATGGTGGTTGTTGATTGTCTTTCCAAATATGCTCATTTATGTGCTCTTCAACACCCATTAACTGCATCCAAAATGGCTCAAATTTTCATGGATAATATCTTCGGGTTTCATGGCATGCCTCATTCCATTGTCTCTAACTGAGATCCCACTTTCACCAGCAATTTTTGACAAGAATTGTTCAGGCTACAGAGTACCCAATTGCATCTCAGCACAACCTATCATCCCCAGACTGATGGTAAAACTCAAGTTGTCAAAAATTGTGTGGAAACATATTTGAGGTGCTTTGCTTCTGAAAGGAAAAATCAATGGGATCAATGGTTACCCCTAGTTGAATGGTGGTACAACACTTCTTACCATACAACTACTCGCATGTCTCCTTTTGAAACAATATATGGAAAAAGTCCACCTTCAGTTATGTCATACATGCTCGGTGTCTCTAAGGTCCAGGCAGTTGACCAAACTCTTACAGTTCAAGAGGTCATTCTCCGTACCCTCAAAGAGAATTTGGTTATGGCTCAGAATCGCATGAAGCAACAAGCATATCAAGGTTGATCAGTTCATCAATTTGTTGAAGGGGACCAGGTGTTTCTTCAACTACAACCTTATAAGCAAACTTCACTCAAGGCTGACCATTGTCATAAACTAGTGCCCAAATTATATGGTCCTCATACAGTTCTCAAGCGCGTGGGATAGGTGGCCTATCAGTTAGATTTTCCCAAACATTCTAAGCTCCTTCTTGCTTTTCATGTCTTTCGCTTAAAGAAGGTGATTGGAAATAAGTGCCAAACTCAAACCAGTCTTCTCGAGTTGGAGGAACAAGGCTTCATCTCGTTGCAACCACAAGTAGTCTTGGACTAGCGTGAGCATTGTCTCCCTCAACGCGTCATCAAGGAAGTGTTAGTATAGTGGAAAGATAAATCTTCAACAGATGCCACCTGGGAGCCAGCTACCATTCTGCAACAATTTCCTCATCTCAAGCTTGGTTTTAAGGGGGGGGGCATGTTAGGGACCTAACCCCTCATGTAGGTAGAATAATATATTTTCCATGTAATAAAGGCCAATATTAATAAGGCCTAGTAATAAGGAAGAATAAGTCAAATGTAAGAAGACCTACAAAATCTCCTGCTTCGAGAAGATCTTCCTCTAGATTGTTCTTTTGGTAGATATATTTATTATAAATAGGAGTCGAGAACATGAGAATTTTTTGTCTTGAGAATTTTTCAACATTTTTTTTCCCATGGACCCGACCCCTTCCCAAATCCCCTATTTGGAACCTATCGCATTGACTTCCTCTATTTGCACTGATTGTAGTGATACCATTCACTAGTAACCCCTTTTTGTGTGGTCCCCCTTCCTGCTCTGTCCCATCCCCATGGCCCACACCCACATCCAAGATTGGGAACAATGTCTCATTTCCTTGAACAAAGCTAATGACCAAACCCAGATTGATATTTCTACCATTACTTCTAGTATTACTAACCTCGACTCTCGGCTTCCTCCGCTCAAATCACTTCCCACATTCATCACTCAATTGACCACCTTGTTTAATCCCACCCCATACCCATTCTCTTCTTCCACACCTTATAACCCTAAAGGTTATGAATCTTCCCCATCTCCATAGGTTCCTTCCAACCATTTTCAGCAAGACCTGCGTCCCCCTTGCGTGGAGGTGAACAAATTTGATGGCTCAGATCCCATAGGATGGGTCACTCAAATAGAACATTATTTCTCTTTGTACGCCATTACTGTTGAGATGGCCAAACTCAGGTATGGTGTTCTCCATCTAGATCTAGAATGTTGCCAATGGTGGCAATGAAAAAAAAAATGTGCTCCAAGGGTATGTGGCTTGGACACAATTTGTTGTAGAGCTTTATGAATGCTTTGACACTGACACACACCATTTAGGTCGTTTGACCAAGTTGAAACAATATGGCATGGTGGAATACTTTATAGTTTATTTTGAGTGCTTGGATTTCCGCACGGAGGGCATGTCTGATGCTTTTTTCCAAGAATGCTTTATTAGTGACCTCAATGATGAGATTCATTCTCATGTCCTCATGGATTGACCTAAGATTTGAGTGGAATCTACTAAAAGATCTAAGGAAGCACAACAAGTTGTCTCTTCTTGAACTAGAAAACCATCCTTTCTTCCTTGCCCTAAACCCACCACTCCAACCCCTCCTTCCACTCCATTGAAGATATATATATTGACCTAGGCATAAATGGATGAATGCCAACTCAAGGGCCTTTGTTATAATTGTGATGACAAATATTTTCTAGGGCACAAGTGCAAGGAACAAAATTTTTTAATCACCATCTCTGAGGATGTTTCGGAAGAAGCAGTCGAGGCCCCTCGGTGGTCGAGTTGCTAGAGCCAACTAATATTACTCCACCCTTGGACCTCCCATAAATTGAACCACTCATTTCACTAAATGATCACTGGCTTACCTACTCCCCAAACCCTCAATATAATTGGTTACAATAAGCATCGAAAGGTCATCATCCTCATTGACAGTGGCAACACCCATAATTGTATTCATCGTCGCATTGCCCAAGAAACTAATTGCTATATTCGTGCAGTCAAAACATTTCAAATCATGATTTCCAATGGTGGTTCCATGAAATATGGGGGGTGTTTTGAAAATGTGTGTCTCAAAATTGGTCAGTACCACATGAAATTTCATATGTTTGCTATCGACATGGGTGGTTATGACATTGTTCTTGGTGCAAAATGGTTACAGCCTCTTGGTCCCATCCTCATGGATTTTAAGGAATTAACCGTGCAATTCAGCTAGGAGGGCAAAAAGTATAAGTTTCAAGGCATCACCGTCAACTCCACTTAAATCATCAGTTCCCATCGCATGGAAAATCCCCTCAAGAAAGGTCATTATGACATTATTGCAAAACTCCATTCCATCCACGCCACTGAGACACCCTTTGTGCATCCTGAAATCCAATCCATCATCTCCAAACATCAAGATATTTTTTTCACTCCCCAAGGACTTCCCCCTTCTTGTGGTGTTCATGATCATTCCATTCCCATGGTACCCAACAACCTTCCTCCCAATGTTTTCCCTTATCTTCATCCCTTTGCCCAAAAAAATGAATTTGAGAAAATTGTTCAAGAACTGCTCATTGTGGGTGTTATCCGTCCTAGTACCAGCCCCTACTCTTATCCTATGGTCATGGTACTTAAGAAAGAAGGCTCTTGGCGCATGTGTGTTGAATTTAATGCCCTCAACAAACTCACCATCAAAGACAAATTTCCCATCCTTGTCATTCATGATCTCTTAGATGAATTAAGTGGAGCCCAATTCTTTTACTAAACTTGATCTTGATTTTGGCTACCACCAGATACGTATGAAAGAGGCACACGTTCCTAAGATTGCCTTTTGAACTCACGAGGGCCACTATGAGTCCTTGGTTGTGCCCTTTGGCTTGTGTAATGCTCCCTCCACTTTCTAGAGCCTCATGAATCGTGTCTTTTGTCCTTTTCTCCGTCAGTTTTTCTTAGTTTTCTTTGATGATATTCTCATCTATAGTAAAACATGGAAAACCCATCTTGCCCATGTGGATCAAGTTCTTCATTTGCTCTCTTAGCACCAACTTTTCCTCAAACAATCTAAATGTTCTTTTAGATCCTTTGAAGTGGAGTACTTGGGTCATGTTGTTGGAAAGGATGGTGTCAAGGTGGATCCTAAGAAAATTGAAGCTATGGAGGATTGGCCTCGTCCCAAGAATCTTAAGAGCTTGTGTGGGTTTCTGAGTTTAACAGGATTTTATCGCAAGTTTTTTAAGAATTATGGGAAAAAAATTACGCATCTCACTGCTCTCCTTAAAAAGAATGATTTCATTTGGAATCCAACAATTGATCACTCCTTCCAAGCCTTGAAAGAGGCTATGTGCACTAGTCTTGTCCTGGCCTTTCTTGACTTCAAAAATAACTTTGTCCTGGAATGTGATGCTTCAGGGAAAGGAATTGGTGCCCTCCTTATGCAAGATAGTCATACTTTGGCCTTCACTGGAAACAACTATCGAAGCACCATTTGGGCCAATAAATCTATGAAAAGGAAATGATGGTTATTCTACAAGCTGTGGATCTCTAGTGCCCTTATCTATTGGGGTGACGCTTCCAAATTAAGACATATCATCATAGCCTCAAGTATTTTATGGAGCAATGACTTTCATCCTCGGAGCAAAAAAAATGGGTGACTAGGCTATTTGAATATGATTATGAGATCATTTACAAGAAAGTCAAAGACAATGTGGTTGCGGACACTCTTTCAAGGAAATATGAAGATGAAGGGTCCTTCTTTTCTCTATCCTTCATTGTACCATATTTGCTCAAAGTTGTTCTCCAGGAATAGTTGCAAGATCCCAAACTGTCATGTCTGATCCAACAATCGCAAGACAATTCTCCATTTTCTCGATAGTACTCCTGGCACAATGAAGATCTTTGCTACAAAGTTCATATGTATTTAAGCAAACAATCGCAAATTAAATCCACGGTGATTTTCGAGCTTCATGCTCCACCCACAGCTGGGCATTTTGGGTATACCAAAACCTATGACAGGGTCAAACATTTTTTTTGTTGGGATGGTATGAAGCAAAACATACACACCTTTGTGGCATAATGTGATGTTTGTCAATGCAACAAGGGATAAACAGTCAAAGCCCCTAGCACACTACAACCACTTCCCATTACACCCGCTATTTGGAGGGATATTTCTATGGATTTCATTGTTGGCTTACCTAAATCAGGCAATAAATTCGTCATCATCGTGGTTGTTGATCGTCCTTCCAAATATGCTCATTTTTGTGCTCTTCAACACCCATTCACTACATCCACAGTGGCTCAACTTTTCATGGATCATATCTTCAAGCTTCATGGCATGCCTCATTCCATTGTCTCTGATCGAGATCCCAATTTCACCAGCAATTTTGGCAAGAATTGTCCAGGCTATAGAGAAACCAATTGCATCTCAGCACAGCCTATCATCCCTAGACTAATGGTCAAACTGAAGTTGTCAATAAGTGTTTGGAAACATATTTGAGGTGCTTTGCATCTAAAAGGAAAAATCAATGGGCTCAATGTTTGACCCTAGTTGAATGGTGTTACAACACTTCTTACCATTAAACTACTCGCATGACTCATTTTGAAACAATATATGGACAAAATCCACCTTCAGTTCTCTCATACATGCCCAGTGTCTCGAAGGTCTAGGCGTTTGACCAAACTTTTACAGTTCAAGAGGCTATTCTTTGTACCCTCAAAGAGAATTTGGTCATGGCTAATAATCGCATGAAGGAACAAGCAAATCAAGGTCGCTCAGAACATCAATTTGTTGAATGAGACCAGGTGTTTCTACGACTACAACCTTATAAGCAGGCTTCACTCAAGGCTAGCCAAATTCACAAACTAGAGCCCAAATTTTATGGTCCTCATACAGTTCTCAAGCGTGTGGGACAAGTGGCCTATTGGTTAGCTTTGTCCAGTCATTCTAAGCTCCATCATGTTTTTCATGTCTCCTGATTAAAGAAGGTGATTAGACCTAAGTGTCAAACTCAAACCAGTCTTCCCGAGTTGGATGAAGAAGGCTCCATCTCATTGCAGCCATAAGTATTCTTGGACTAGTGTGAGCATCGTCTCCATCAACACACCATCAAGGAAGTGTTAGTATAGTGGAAAGAGACAACTCCAACAGATTCTACCTAGGAGCCATCTACCATTCTGCAACAATTTCCTCATCTCAAGCATGTTCTTTAAGGGGGAGGGCATGTTAGGGACCTAACCTCCCTAACCCCTCACGTAGGTAGAATAATATATTTCCCATGTAATAAAGGCCAATATTAATAAGGCCTAGTAATAAGGAAGAATAAGTCAAATGTAAGAAGACCTAATAGAAGCTTTAGCTTCTAGAATATGTTCCTCTAGATTGTTCTTTTGGTAGATATATTTAGTATAAATAGGAGTCGAGGGCATGAGAAGTTTTTGTCTTGAGAATTTTTCAAAAAAAAAAATTCTCATGGACCCGACCCCTTCCCAACACCCCTATTTGGTACCTATCCCATTGACGTCCTCTCTTTTCACTTATCATAGTGGTACCATTCACTAGTAACCCCTTTATATGTGGCCCCACTTCTCCCCCTATCCCACCCCCATGGCCCACGCCTGCAACCAAGATTGGGAAAAATGTCTCATTTCCTTGAAAAAAGATAATGACCAAACTTGGATTGATATTTCTTCCATTACTTCTAGTATTTCTATCCTTAACTTGCGTCTTGCTCTGCTCAAATCACTTTCCACATCCATCACTCAATTGACTGCCATGTGTAAGCAATGTCAGGAGGCAGTGAACAATTTGACCGCCTTGTTTAATCCCACCCCATAACCATTCCCTTATTCCACACCTTATAACCCTAAAGGTCTTGAATCCTCCTAGTCTTCATCTTTTCCTTCCAGCCACTTTCATCAGAACCTACGTCCCCCTCGTGTGGAGGTGAACAAATTTGATGGCTCGAATCCCATAGGCTGGGTCACTCAAACGGAACATTATTTATCTTTGTACGACATTACTGATGAGTTGGGAAAACTCAGGTATGGTGTTCTCCATCTAGATATAAAACATTGGCAATGGTGGAAATGGAGAAAAAATGTCCTCCAAGGGTATGTAGCTTGGATACAATTTGTTGTAGATCTTTATAAACGCTCTAAAACCAATTGATGATACTGAGAGGGGGGTGAATCAGTATCAAGTACAAATTAAAAACTTTTTCAACTTATGCTTCAACCAGATTATATATTCGATTATATCCAATGAGCAATGAGCAATAGTAGAAGAGTTACACCAATACACCACAATACACCATGCAAAATATATGAGAAATAACCAATAGTTATTGTTCAAGGGAAGTAATGACTTCCAAAGGTAGCTACAGCTTCCAAATATAAAGGGAGGGATAAACCTCCAAAAGGAANATACAATCCTCCAATATCAAGAGAGGGTTGACCTCTCCATCCTTGCCCCTTCCTTCCACCCAAGAAAATATGAGAGATAATAAAACCTTACATTAAATTATCACCATCAACCAACCATCACATAGAACCTGATAATGCTTCTTGAGACTTCTTCAACTTTTGCAATTCTTCACTTCTTAGAATACTTTGATCATGTAGATAATATAACTCAATGTATTCTCTGAAACTCCTCCAAGTTTCACTCCTTGAATCCTCCCAGAAAAGGAGTTATAGAGAAAATGATAGACCTTATTCAATTATGGTTTATTCAGGACAGCGAACTTGTACAGCATGCCCTGCGCTCAATATTTAACATAAGATTCTGAAATTCATACTACTTTAGATGAACTAATAGAAGAAAACAAGTCACTCAAGAAAGAATTGATGAAACAAAAGGAAAGTGTTCACATTTTTTAAGAATCCCAACAGTTCATTGAGAACTTAAGAACTAAGTTAGAAGAAGCCAGAAAGATCGAAGAAAATCTTGAATATCAAAAGCCGTATTTGGAAGCCAATATAGAAGCATAGAAGGAAGAAGCGGAAATGAGTGAGAAAATATCGATATATCATCTTAAGGAAAGAACTAACGATATAAACCAGCTTGAGGCAGAGTTTGGTCAATAAGAGAAAGGACTTGAAGAAGAAATAATCCCATTAAAAATTCAGCTTGAAGAAGCGAAAAGAACAGAAGAAGTCATGAAGTCTCATATAATGAGGAAAGAAGAAGATGTTGAGAAGCTTGAAGAAGAAGTTGTCACATTGAGAAGTAAAATTGTCAAGCTCAATAAGAACGTT
>SNQJ01S0298473.1:0-10452 GCA_010110895.2 Picea sitchensis
AAGGGATCAAATACAGAGGATATCCTGACATGCCATTGCCACCAGGCTTAGCCTATGGTGATATAGGTAAAGATATTTTTATATATTTCATTTTTTTTATTTTTCAAAAAGAATAAAAAACGCAAATATTTTTGGATGGTATCAAGTATTGAAAATTATTGTATGTCTCAGATGTGGGTCCACGACGACCAGAAGAATTCCCACGTCATTGTCGGAGGAATCAGGTAGATGAGCTAGTGGGAGGAAATGCGGATAGAATGATTCAAAATATGCAAGGGAACATGTCTCATTTGACACACATGATTCCTATGGTTCAGGTAGAGGATCTTCCATAGGATATGCAATGACACGTGGTGGGTTTTTCGCATGCATGGGTGAGACTCTTCCGGGGTCTCGCAAATGTCGTAGTATGCTATCATGATACGCATTTGGCACCGCAGGCGTAGATGCCATGGTTATTGTATAGATCGACCATATATGTATTTTGAGGTTTAAGCCCCATTTTTTACTATGAAACCATATTTTTGGAGAGATGAAATATAAAAATATTGGTCTTCAACTTTACTTATATATTACAATGTGTACATTCATGGATGTGTTTTATTTACTTTAGTTATGTGAAAAATGCCAATCTAAAACATAATTAACATATGCATCAACTACATAATTAGAACTTCTAGGTATGTGATCATAAGTAATAAAATCAAAATGTCTTCCCAAAATTCATACCCGTAGGAATCGTCAAAGTAAAGTAGGTTCTCACACATGGTAATTGTCATTCAACTAACATACTACTAACTGGGAGTCCAGGAAAACTTCTAAAGAATGGCATCACATAAAATATCTATAACGACGTTATATTTAGCCACATTATTCATTGATGGCCCTAGACAAACGCCACTTGAATACACTAGCTAACCCTCGAGTGAGTAAAATACCCAAGCGGTGGAAGCCAAGTTTCGTGTATGACGACTGGTACCTTCTACGAATCCTAAGTAAATTGAAGGCTTCATTGACATCTTCCAACCAAGGGAAAACTCGATAAGAAAGCCGATGACAAAAAGGAAAATATATATACAGTACGATACACTAGTATACAAATATTTACGCCCAATATTGTGGATCAAGTGTAATATATTTTCAATTAGAGCCCATTTCGGGGCTCATCCAACATATTCCCTTCACAGTCTTCCAATTCATAGGCTCCTTTTTCTAAAACATGTCACACAATATAAGGACCGTGCCACATGGGGTTGAACTTTCCTGCCCCTAATAGTTGTTTGGATTGGTCATACAAGAGAACCAAGTCACCCTCATCGTACTAATGTGGAAAAACATACTTATCATACTAGACCTTGACACATCGTGTATTCGCTTATATAGTCATAGAGGCATCTCGACATTGCTCATCTAGGCTCTCTAGGTGTATGAGGCGTTCTTAGAGATCAGAAGTGTCAGGTAGGAGATTAACTGCTAGTATAAGGGAAGGGATTTTACATTGAATAGGAAGGATCGACTCCACACTATGTACTAACTAAAAAGGATAAAAACTGGTGGAAGTCTTAACCAAGGTTTAGTATGCCCAAAGCACTAGGTAAAGAATTAAATTCCAGTCATATTTTCCCTGGCTGGCAGTTGTTTTGAAAAATGGTCTTGAGAGATTTGTTCACAACCTCTACTTGGCCATTTTCCTGGGGATATTAAGGGGAAGAATGACCATTTTTAAACCTTGTTTTTGATGATAACTCTTTCATCATTTCATTTTGAAAGTGACTGCCATGATCAATGACAATATCCCTCGGGATTATGAACCATGCTATAATTTGATTGAACACAAAAATTGATGAAATCTTACAATCAAATTTAATTGTAGGCATGGCTTCTTCCCATTTAGTAAATTAGTCTATGACCACGATAATATGTTGATTCACCCAGCAGAAGCTAGGTTTCAGTCCACAAAATCCACTCCCCACTCAATTAAAGGACCGACGGTGATGACCAGGTGAAGAGGGAATAGATGCAAGCACATATTTCGAGCAAACACCTGGCAAGGGTGACACTTCTTGACCGATTCAACACAATATTTAAAAATAGATGGTGAAAAATAATCAACTCACAATATTTTTTGGAGTGTAGAAAGCCCAGATAGATGATCAACACAAGCCCCACTGTGACAATCATTAAGAATGGACTCAGCCTCCTTATGAGTCAAGCAACGATGAAAGATATTATCTACGCCTCGGCGATACAAAGTGTAGCCGATAATAAGGTATATTTTATATTGATATCATATACACCATCGATCGTCTCTCGATAGATGCTGAGAGAACTTCAAGGTTTGAATATAGACAAAAATGTCTCCATACCAGGGGTCTAAAGATGAGAGAAGGAAAATATGTTCATCTGCAAATGAATCAACATGAATGACGTCCTCATCTAGTTTAGTGAAGTCCAATATTAACTCGGAAAAAACCAAAAATTTCTTGGATTTTGTCGAAGAAAAATCAAGGTCAAACTCTTGAAAAATGACAATCCATTTATTGTATTTCCCCCCTATGATACACCTAGTAAGGATGTATTGAAATGGGTTGACATAAAAAACTACGATAGTTTTGCAAAGCAATATACAGAGTCGTAATCTTTGAATCACTTGTATGGCAACCAAGGATAGCTTCTCAACATGAGCACACTTGAGTTCATGGTCGACTAATTTTAGAATAAGGTAGTAGATGACGTGCTCATGGAGCTCATCATCCTCCTAAACCAAAACCATACCAACCTTCCCTTCAAAAACGACGATACAAAGCAAGTAATATCTGATGTAGTCTAGAGGCTTCAACATATGCATCGATACTAAGGCTTTCTTAAGAGAATCAAAGGATTCTTGGGCTCTCTCATCCCATATAAATGGAGTGTCCTTCTTCAAGAGATGCATGAAACCCTTAGTAATATTGGTATAGTTTACTATAAACCAATGTAAGAAGTTAGCTTTCCCTTGTAAACCTTGAATCTGTTGAATGTTGCACAGGAGAGGAAATCAAAGTATTTCCTCAACCTTCAGATGATCCACCATGATCCCAGTCTCAGAAACTAAGAATTCTAAAAGACGACTCGACCTAATGCAGAAGATGCATTTGTGAGGGTTTAAACATATGCGATAATAATGGCATCTCTCAAAAACTAGCCTAAGGTGGGTAGAGTGATCCACTCTCTTGCGAGAGTGAGTAGCGAGATCATCAAGGTAAGCTTCAAATATATGCTTGAGATCGTGAAAAGTGAAGGTCATGGCTCGTTGAAAGGTTGCTCCGATGTTTTGAAGGAAGAAAGGAATTTTTCAGTATGTGAAAGTACCCCAGGGACAAATAAATGTCGTCTTATGTTGATCCTTAGTTTTCATCTCAATTTGATTGTATCTTGAAAATCCATCCATAAAATAAAAAACCTTGCTTCCCACACACTCATCAAGAATATGATCAATGAAATGTATAGGGAAGTTGTCTTTAGGACAAGCCTTATTCAGGTCTCAAAAATCCATACACACATGGATCATTCATTGTTTCTTATTCATGGGAACTAGATTGGATACCTATTCATTCAAGGGAACCGGGTAGATAAAACCAACATTAAGCAATTTCTCCACCTCTACCCTAATAGCAGGGGTCTTCCTAGGATTAACAACTCTAAGTCATTGTAGAATAGGTTTAGCATACGAGTAGGTTTTGATCTCATGTTTGAAAATGCAAGGGTTGATTCCTGGCATCTCTTCATATGACCAAGCGAATACATCATGGAATTATTTGAAGAAATCGGTGTAGATCTAAATTTATTCAGGAGGACAATCTACATTGATATATAGATTTTCAATTTTACCAGGAATGCAAGAGATGTCGATCATGACGGTAGGATAAATAATATCCATGTTGCCTTCGGTATAAATGTCATGTGTATCTAGTTGAACCACGGTGTGACTAACTATCTCACTCAAGGTATATCTAAAATCATCTTGTTCGATCCTAACAAGCTCTGGGAGGATGTAAGAGAGATGATGCATATCATCCCATGGCCTATCAGGACCATTCATGGCCTCTAAGATTGCTTCATATGAAAGTAAAGTATCATCTAGGAAATCATGTGAACAAGACGATGAGGTGGCCCATATGGGCCGAAGAATAGGATCCTCCTCATCCATCTGCGAGGGGACAGGATCTAGGTCAATAGTAGAGTGAAGAAAGACCTGATACACTATCTCTACCGCCAATAGTGGCATTTCCATTCCAATATGTGACTGACCTTCACACGACATGGTCAGGGAAGATAGGGTCCAAGGATCATTAAAATACAAATTGTGGAAAGGAACATACCTCATTAACGAAAAATACCTACTGGACATGGCATAGATATGATGGATTGGTGCCACAAAATAAAAGGTACCCATAAGGGAGGAATACATTTTAACACCAATATCTTCAGTTGTTGGATGAGAATTATCAATCACGGGGATCGAAGGTCCAACTGATTCATTGGGAATAGCATGCGCAAAGGATAACTAATCAATCATCATGATTTTCTCTTCATGAGGAAAACATAAAGTACAAAAAACAGATGATACAACTACAATCATAGCATAAGTCCAGTTATGCCCTAGTAATAAGTTATAGTCAAGGGGTGCATCAACCATCTTGACATCAACCTCCACTATATTTCCACCTAAATGGACTGGAAAGGTAGGAATAATACCATGGGAACGGAAGGAACAACCATCAAATGCAATCAACATAGTCATAGATTGAGAGAGGTTAGAGAGGCAATGGATTTCCAACAAGTTAGGGACATCACACACGTTGCAATGCCTTCATCAATAATAATATGTTTGATGGTATAATTTGAGAAATCCACATGGATTTCAAAAGCCACGTGGTAAGGAAAGTGAGGCTTCACATACATGACTTCAAACTTGATAACCTTAGAGCCATATGGGTCTAGATATCCTAACGCAGATAGAAAATCATTCCTCTTTGAAGGACATTTCTGGAGTATCTCCAATGCTGACATCACACAAGGGGTTTGACCTAGATATTCGACAATAAAGTAGTTTTGGGAAGCTCTAGCATTAGGGTTGTGGGTGGAGCGTTTTAGTACTCCTTTCAGAATACGAGGCGGAGGCTCTGGATTTTCGATCTGCAAAGGAATTTCCAAAGGAGGGGGAGACTCTAGAACTGGAAAATCTTGCGAAGAACTATAATCGTGAGACCAAGTGGCTACATTAATATAAGACTTGAACATATTTACACATAGATGGTCACCTTCATGCATTGGGGGGTTTTGATTCCCACTCGTCGTATTTCTGACATTAAAGGACTCGAGGCCATGTGATGATTATGAAAAAAATGATTAGTCAGTACAGTGGGAGGTTGAGACAAGAGCCTCATATATTCCTCAAGTTTGGGGCACAAGTGGGTAAGGTGATCATATGTACAAAGATTGCAAGGAAACTTCACCTTCCGCTTCTATTTCTTACCCTCACCAACATTATTGTTCAATTTATCATTTTTAACGTTGTCCTTGGGTTTATTATTATTATTATTCCTCCCACCCTTACGATTGTTACCATGCCCTTTCCTTTTATACCCTCCTGTTTTTTGGTTACCATTCGGGTTAGTCGACGACTGCACAAAATTCACATCCACCGACTGAGTGGGAGTGGAGGAAACAGATGAATCTTGTCCTCCTACAAACTATCTTAGAGAAAACTCTTTCAACTAGTTCATCACCAAGTCAGTAGATTTAACATTTTTGAAGCCTATAATGCCATCGACATGAAGCCTGGGATTTTGTATAGGGTCTTAGTTTTACCTCGGTGCATCAGGAAGAATTTCATATAACATCCCAAATTGAGAATATATAAGATTTGATTATTGGGATTTGAAAATAGCTTCCTCTTCAGATGTTACCCCAGATGTAGAAACATCCTTCAAAATATAGGGTAATAAAGACTTAAGAAACCATTCCAATAGGAACTCTGGAGGAATGTAGGCATTGATCAACCTCTTCTATCTACGCCACTCTTGGATGTGATCTGAGATATGGGTGGATTTTTCCTGTCAGAGGGCCAAAAAAAGTTCAATTCTGACATCGTAATGAACTAACAACTGTAAGTTGTTGAGAAATACTAAAACCATCTGATTAAAATTCCCGTATGTTTCCCCTTGTAGCTCTATGTACCATTTCACTACAACCCCCATGAGGGTGCGCTAAAAAAATCTTAAATGAATAGAATCATCATTAAGGGAATTGGAAGAGCACCAAAGATGAAAAGTAGTGACGTGATCACCAGGACCCTCACCAGTATTTCCCTTGAATTTTGGAATATTCGAAGGAAGCTTGGTGGGGATGGGGGGCCATGAAAGATCATGACATACTGGGTCATTCATTAATCTTGATAAGTATAGCAAATTAAGCATGACCAGGAAAGGGAGTCAGGGTTGCGGCATATGACCCCAAACTCACGGAAAATTATGATGTTGGGGAATTGAATCCCATCCATGGTTTTGGTATGCACCATGGCCCTATTCGGGATTGTAAAAGCCCCCTCCAAACTGATTCATAAGGGGTTGGTTGGGCACCATTCCAGTAGGAATGTTATAATGAGGGTTGTAAATATTTCTCCCAATTGGAGTAGCTCCAGATTGGGGGTTACCCAAAGTATGAAACTAACTCCCCATGGTGGAAATCCAGAGGATAGAGGTGGATTCATGATTCCAAACGTGTTGGTTGGAATCGGTGTGGAGGATGTAGGTGTAAAGTATGGAACATAAGTGGCATCTTGTCCGCTCGGTTGATCACTCCATCCATGATCTTTAATACTAGGATTAGACCCAAGATGAAAAGGATGTTGGCTTCCAACCATAGGATTTATTTGGGGAATATGAGCTCCACCAAACAAGAGTGGAATATGTGGAGGAGCTATGCCCCCAAGTCCAATACTAGGATTTTCGTTATTCACTAGAATGGAAGATGAAAGTTGTGATGTCATATTCGACATACCAAAAGAGAAAGGGTTAGAAACCGAAGGAATGTACTGAGCATTGTATCCTGACGAACCAAAAAGAGACCCAAAAGGGTTCATTACTATGGGTTGAGTAACAACAATAGGTTGAACATGAGTGATGACGGGAACCTCCAGCACTACAATCGTAGTGGTTGAAGGCGTATAAGGAGTTCCATTAACTACGGTAGGTATGGGAGTTGAAGGACTCCCAATATCTTTCTGACTCGACTCAATACTCATACTTGTATGATCACAAGTCTTGTAGGTGGAGGTGTGTGTACCACGATCCATAACTTTATGCCTTTTAGAAGGAAAAGACTCAAGATGCGGTGGTAATTTCAACAAATGGGGAGACCTACGAAGAATTTGGTCTATCTCCATGATGACTCAAGACTTGAGATATAAAAACAAATCCTAAGGATAACTAACAATCAAATATCACACCAAAATAAACAAAAAAGGCCAATATGCACACAAATAGGATATAGTGGTTGAAAAGGGGCCTCCCCCACTAGAGTAGGTATGCCTCACCCAAGAGGGGCTTGAGACTCCATTAAAAAGATCGAGGGTATCAAAATTAGTTATAAGGGCCCTCGTGGGATTAAAAACACAATCGGTTAGATCTGCCTAGAGAGGTAATCTTCCATAAAGGTTGTGTGTTGTCCGACCCTTATCTGACTCAGGGTACCTGTAGAATAACCCCTGCAAGTAACCTATGTGGATACCTATGTCAAGAAACTAAATCCACCATGATATAACCAATGCACAGACGAACAATCGTAATTCAGGTCCACCACAATGGCAGGGCAACAAAGCCTGGAATCTTGAAAGAACCACCTCTCATAGAGGTAAAGGTACTAGTAAGACCCCCATATACGAATAAATCCCTAGAAATATCTCTGACGCAAAGAAGGTATTAGAGAGATATCTCTGCAACCAACTTCATGCAACCTCGTGCTTAACTCCGGTGTGAGTGAAGCCTCCTGACATCACCAATTATACAATGGATTTCACCACTCCCTTAGTCAGACACATATGTTGAGTTTAATATCCTTGGAGAAGTTTACTCACAAAATCCTATTCCAAGGATCTATATCTTAGGCTAGTTTGTGTACCCTGAAAAATAAAATCATTTCTAATCAATTTTAAATTAATCAGTGTTACTTTCAATGGTTATTTTTACTCAAAAGATGTGGTCGTGAAACTGATGATGTTATGAATCAGAAAATAAAATAAATGAATATGAACATAAATCTAAGTCCTAAACTTCAATTCTCAAAAGATGATAAGCCTTTCAAAATTAAACTTTCAATTCAACTCCGCAATTTCAATAAGATGCAATCTTTCTATATATGTATTAAGATCAATAATAAACAACCCAAAAGAGAAAATTCCAAAATGAAAAATGTATTTTTTGTATTTTCAATATGAAGAAATGAAAATGCAAGGACTGAATAATAGCTTGATATATATACCCTACTGTAAGAAAAAAGAGACAAACCAAGAACGATACAAAGAAGCAAACACCCAACCCAAGATGCAAGGACAACCAATGAAAAAGATGATGAGAAAGAAAAATTGCTCGAAAATTCAACCAAAGAAAGGTTTCCTATCATTCTGCAGGCAATCAACAGTTATGACAGAGACCCAAGAAGACTCAACAACTATCAAAAATCATCCAAAAAACACTAAACTCAAAAATCAAGAAAAAGTGATTGATGTACGTGAATTTTTAAGAAAAACTCATGTATGTACGTGCCCTATAGAATGATAGCTTGCGTATGTCAAGGGAAAAATAGTGTATATGTATTAAAACAATTCTAGGTTAAGGATAAGGCCAAGAAACTCAGATCCAAAATTAAAACAGGTTTCCAACCAATCAAACAACAAGGAAACTCAAGCTAACCGAGAGAAATCAAAGGAGAAAAGACTCCAAACCCGAAAAAGAATATTCAATCCCTAGTATGGTCGCCAATTTTGTTACGAGGAAAATCACTCTATGGCATGGGGTAAACCAAAATAGATAGAATGACTATATAAATCAACTCTAATATCAAGTATGCTATATAAACAAAAATGTGAAAAAGACAAGATAAAGAACCTACCTCGTCTGAATGTTCGATGAAGACCACCATTCAATACTCGAATCAAAGCTTTATACCTACAAATTGTCCTCAACAACCAAGATACGCAACCATATGGCGATAATACATATTGTTAGCACATATAATAGAATAATCCATCAACATGTATAACAAATATCCCCATGGAATAACAATTCAAATATTTGCAAGATATTAATTGGATGAGAAAAGAGTATTTCTATTAAAATATGATCAACAAAAGTGTATGAATGACAAACTTCTGTGTCAGAACATCTCAGAACTGAGAAAATAAGTCCCTTCCAGCTAGGCTTCCACCACTTCAATCCTCCACCAAATGAAAGCTCATATAAGAGAGACAATGAGGCTCTCCGTCAAAGAGGGAAGAGATTGGGTGTTGAACAATGTGTTCATACTTTAAAGGACAAAGGGATGCAGACTCAATATGAAGTGAATAATTTCTCCATAGTAACTTTTCTCTCAAAAGTTGAATTCTTATCCCGTCAGAACGTTTCTAGTATATGGAAGGTCAAGGATCATGGATTACGTGGCGTGACATGGAAACTGACACAATTTTTTATTTTTACCACCAAACTCGATGTGCGCGGGTTATAGTGGTGCAACCTGTGTATACGCATGATGTATAACTGATAGGGCATGTATATGTGGAAAAATATGATTTTTAGCTCTAGAAAGTGAAAAATGGGACTTCAAGTCTGCATAAGGAAATGGAAAAGACATTTTGAGCAAGTTGCATGGGGTGAGGCAAATATTTCTATAATAGGTATAGATATGGTATGTGAACCATTCTAATCTACAAGATTAGGAAATAATACCTATATAGACTATTACTCACTTTCATTGTTTCCCCATCTCCTAAGGTCACTAATATTGAGGTGGATCCTTACAATTCCATGCTTTGTATTCATGAAAAGGTGGAGAACACATATGACTGTATGCCTCTACATAGTGACACCCTCTATGAAATTTTCATCAGGACTCTCAATTTATCCATCTCTAACTATTATAGGTCTATTGATAAATCTATAGAGGATTGTGACAAAATGCAATCTAAATGTGTACACAGATTTTAGATCTTGGTCAAAAACCTAAATGGAACAACAAATACATTATGGGTGAATGATTTCACTTATGTGGTGGAAATTAAGTGAAATTTGGAGCATGGTTAGGGGATGCTTGTTCCCTAGTAGTGTCTTATCTATGAGGGTATGCAAATGGATGACTTTACCAAATTTCATGACTCTAACATTAGCAAGGATTTAACTATTATATTGGCTATGT
>SNQJ01S0298474.1:0-10386 GCA_010110895.2 Picea sitchensis
TCAAACGGAGATCGTATGCCAAAGTTACGTCCCCGGGAAGTTGATGTACCAACTTACCCAAACAGGGCCCATAGTCTTGGCGTTTCATCTCCTAGGGTAAGGTCTTTGGATGTTTAGGGTTTTCCATTGTTTCTCAATAATAATAGGCCTTCGAGCCTCATTGTAACACAGTTTAGAGTCCAGTAGCCACCACATCTCTTCTCAGAGATAAGCTACCAGTGCCCTAGCTAGTTTATTTCCATTCTACCTATAAGCATATTTCAATCATTTGTTATTACTGAAATGAAGTCTTATTTCCACTGCATCTCTGTGTTTATGTGTATTTATGTATTTCATTGTGTTCCTACATAAATCCAGATCACCTGGGTATGAATTTAGGCTTAGCAGCTGGACCCAAATCCCTCGTCTTCCAAATGGCCTCCTGTAGGTTGGTGGGCTTGAAGGCCTTTACCCAACCCTTCAAGGGTTCCATCAACCCTTCTGTGAAAATCATCATGAGCCTGGTCGGGGACATATCTTGTACCATAACTGCCAACCTCTGAAATTCATCAATATATGCCTCAGTCGTTCTTGTTTTCTTGAGTTGGGTGAGCTCCCGAAAATGTAGCTCAGGATCTCCTGGATCAAATCTATCAATGAGCCTTTGAGTGAATTCTGTATAGGACACAATCTGATTGTGGCTGAGTGTGGTGAGTCCATGATACCACCAGTCGTGAGCCTTGCCATCCAAGTACATAGTGGAAAACTTGATGGCCTCCATTTCCCTCATGGGGTTGAGCTGCAAGTAGGTATCCAACTTTTGCACCCAAGATTGTGATGTCATCTTGGTCGTCCCATCAAAGTATGGAATCTCTATCTTCCCTCCTCTTCATTCAATCTCAAAACTGCCCATGTGGTTCATCCTAGGTTGATTTCTGAACCTGAGTTGACAATACTGATCTAGGGACATCTGTCTTTGGACCCTCATATCCAAACTGTAGTACTCCTTGGTACTCCTAGCCAATTGTTCCACAAAGTCTTCAACCTATTCCTTTTTCCCTTGCTCATCTGTGAATGTGGGCATGTACGGTCTAGGGTTAGCTCTGCTACCTGAATGTTAGCCTAGCTGTTCATCTGTGAACGTGGGCATGTATGGCCTAGGATAGACCCTGCTACCCATCTGTCCCTGGGACGTGCCACCTCCCAGAATTCCTTCAGATCTGGGGGCTTTCTCCAGGTTATATCTGATCTCCTCATGGACTCCACCGGATCCACCTGCCTCCTTATTCCTATACAAATCAAGGTCCTTCCCTTGATGGGTCACTTGCATCAGAAGGTCAGTTATCCGAGATTGGTTCTTGTTCATTATCTGCAGGTTCTCGTTAACCTTCTTCAAAGTTTCAGAAAGTTCGGCCTGTCTCCTTCTGCTGGTTTCATGGTACTCATCCAAGTGTTGGACCAATGTGCTTTCCGTGCGGTTGATGGATTGCTGTAACTTGTCAAATTCAGCTGCTATGAGAGACAAGCCTTGAGGCTCATGGTCATCCCCTGACCCTTCCATTTCGGCCTCTGTTTCACTGCTGGGTTTCTTCCTTCGACCCGTAAAGATACCACTGTACCTCTGCATGCACCGATCCTTCCATAGGTTTGGAGGATCGAAGCTCTGATACCACTGTAATGATCCCAAGCCAAAATTTTTTGCTTGGAATCACTAACTACCACTGATTTGTTGATGTGTAGGTATTTATTGAGTTATCCAGTTATTAAGTGCATTCATACAAGATTCATTCATCACATGAAGATCATAATACATTCAAGATATAGAAGCACAAGCAAAGATCTGGCCTTTTATTATGAACAATATGAAACCAATACAATAGATAGCCGATTTGGAACAATCCTCAGATGGCCAGAAAGACAATAGATATGAGCTGCTACAAAATGCTCTGCCGATACCAAATAAGCCTCTAAAGGCTGAATAAGAATTGAAGACCAATATAACAAGATCTGAAGGCTAGACCCTCCAGCTAAATAATGCTACGCTCCAATAGAACGCTGAAACCCTCAATAAATTGGCCCTGGTGCAAGAAGACTCTAAAGGAGTCCAAACTCGGCCATATGACAGATCAAGATGATAGGACCCCCCTCTAGAAGTCTGAGGCCGAACTGCCAATGCCAACCTCTCCAAATACTGAATCTGCTAAGGGAGTTGCGCCCTCCTGAATGCCTGGAACCCTAGGCAACTCGTCCCCCAAGAAGGAAGCTTCCAAATGGTGTGAAACTCTCCAAGAATATAGATCGGGCTATGGGAACCCCATGGGAGAAGTTTCAGATCCAAATCTTGGGTAGATCTCCCTAGATCTGAGAAATAGTGAGTAATGGAACGTCCCCCCTAGCCTCCAAGTCGTCCCAAACTGTAACTGAAGAAATAGTGATGATAACTCTTCGACGAAGCCCACAAAATGATGGTGAGGTGTCTACAAGTAAAACCCAAGTGATGGAATGCCCAACACTCCTCTTGATTAGATGGATCGAACTCTTCTCTTGAGGATGGTGTGCCCTTGCTGGAAACTCACAAACAGTACGACCCTGTTGCTCCCTTGAATCTGTTGGTGGATAGATGATGGTGGTAGAATGGCGTGGAGGAGTATTTCATCCTCAAGACCAAGTTGTGGAACAAGTTGAGTGGATCTTTCACCACTGAGTTGCTCACAAGGGTTTGTATCAGCAAAACCCCCAAATTGTATGCTCAAGGCAATAACAAGCAAATACCAAAATCCATAATGCCCAAGAAGTGCGCCCTAGCCTTCTCTTTATACTTTTTCCTCTAATTTCTTGTTGAGTTAACTTAACTCCTAGAGTTAACCCTAACTCCAATTCCAACTCTTCTATTTCTCTGTTGAGTTATCTCTTAATGCCTTTTTCACCTTTTTATTAAGTCAACTTAAGAAAATAACCTTTAACTTGTTGACCTTTCCCCTCAGTGTGAGACTATGGCCTAGTGGGGACACCTAGACCACTAAGTCTTCCAAACCTCTTCTTCAAGAGGTGGGGGACATTACACACATTGAACCCAACTCTATTATGATAGATTTTGGCACAATCTTGGTGCATTGCTTGAGGTTCTGGTTTTCCATTTCATAACGAAGAATGGACATCAAAGTTCAATGTTACACATTGAACCCATATTTACTATGTAGATTATTAGTAAATACTATGTTTGAAGAAGGTTGTAGTGTGTTCCTTTTAACTAGATAGAAATATATTTAAAAGAAAACAAGATGTATGTAAATTAGGTGCATCTCTGTATGCATATAGATGATACTCAATAACTAAGTTGGATTTATGACCTTGTTAATCATTTCATTGAAGAAGGGGTCATTTATGGAATATCATATCAAAACCACAATCATAATTTCTGACTAAGAGTCACTAATCCTAGTGTTGACATTTACTCAGTATATTTTTTTATAATAATAGTAATCGAATTTTAAGGTGTCCACAGATTTGATTGGTAAAGTCTACTGACATATACATACCCTACCACTTCTAAATTTGAACTTGTAATCATATAACTATTTATATTGTTATTTACCAAATGAAGCTAGGCACCAATTTAATGTGTTTATTAAATTGTCATTGCTTAATTCCACGTTAACAAAGCAATATATGGCTTCGTAAGGGTGAGACCAGTTTTAGCTAATGACCGTGAAGTAATGAAGTGAAAAATTTGAATCACTCAACCACCTTATCGTTCACTGCGCTGGTCATTATGAAACGTTTGTCAAAATTATGAAAATGAATTTGATTATGATGTTCCAAAAATTTGTTAAAATGTGTTTTTGATGTTGTCCTTTGGAAAGCAATGTAGTACGTCACTGTGAGAAGTACCAACCCTCGAAAAGATTTGTGGTTCTGAATGTATGTTTTTAAGATAATAATAATAATAATAATAATCTATTTTTAAGGTTATGGCCAAGCCACCACACCAAATTGGTGTATGAGACCCCCTTGTTTGTGGAACAAGGGACCCACCTCCGCCCAACGATTTGACTGATAAAGTCTACAAAAGTATACATACCCTAACCCCCTCTGGATTTGAACTTGTGACCTCTTAAGAGGAAACACAAGTTGTGATGGTAGGTTTTCATTGATGTCGTATTAGTTCTTATCAGTTTACATACATTTTCTGTTAGTCTATTGCATGGTCTTTCAAACAGGTTGGAGTCTCTCAAACACAATTATAGGATTGTCCCCTCCCGAGCATAAAGTCCTCAGTGGATTAAAAAAAAAAGGTGATCATTTGAAAGAATCTCACTTTGTAGGAAGAGATAAGTGTAGATTCAAGAGGTGGAACAGTATGACTTAAAATTGTTTTTGCTTTGTGAAGAATTTGTTTTTTTCGGATTTAAAGGAAATAGCTACTTAAAAGTATTTGACAAGACCACCACCAATATGTTATTCCAAATGACATGGTTTTTCTTAAATAACGATGATGAATAAATCTACATTAATAACTATCCCCACTACTAGTTTATAACTAAATTATCATTAGTTTTCCCACTAAAAAAGCAACCAACTTGGAAGTTGGCTAATACTAAATATCTATGAATCGCTTTTCTATGAACAAGTTGTTCCAAGTTGTTCCAACGTGGAAGGGACGATGACTGACACCACATACATTGTTGTGAGACCCAACTCAACTTGTATTATAGAAAACGCATGCTGTACAGTCATGTCTCAATTATTAGTCCTCACAATTTTTGCACCGGTGGACTCAACTGATTATGTCTACAACTAAATAAAATATCGAAAACCGGCCGGACAACTTGACAACTTGCCAACTTGAAGAAAACGAGTTTCAAAAACGAGTTAACTGTCCAAGTGGATGAGAAAAGGTCGGTACAACTTGCACCGCGTCCCAGCCAAAATATCCGAAAAAGAAAGCTAAGGAAATCAAGTTGAAGATCAAATTGCCAAAATCGAGAATACGGCGGAGGAACGCAAGTGGCAATATACATTGGTAACTTTGTTACTGCCGCTGCGGAGCCATGCAAGTAGCACGGTCGTTGTCCGGAAGAATTGAATCTAATATTTATTGGTTCATCCAGTTGTCTACTTGAATCATTAATGATAATATGTTATTATTAATATTATTTTATTATAAAAGCATGGAAAAACCCAGTTGTTTAGCAAGTGCAAGTGGGTAGGCAGATTCCATTAAATATAGAAAATGAAAAATGGAAAAAAGAAGACAAGTGGGTTATTCCACGTAAGCAAAGTGAGCTGGGTTTTCTGGAAAGAGCGGATTCCGACGCCGACGCTTTCCGTTTGTCTAATACGTATTCGATTTCCGAGATGCAAGATGTTTGTGTGCAGTGTAATTAAAAATTATTAATGAGTAGCTATCGCGTAGATGAAAAATGTTTGTATGCACTAATAATTAGTAAATGAAAAGTATCTCCGTACTATGTAAAATGTTTTGTATGTGATAAAAAAAAAATGTGGTGTGATAAAGAGGTTTATTCAAAATATAAAGAGAAAATGTAGTGTGATAAAAAAGTTTATTGGTACATAATTAACTGATTTCCTACCTAATCACCCACTCTCTATTATAAGTTTAAATTTTAATTTAATTATATGATAAAATAAAATAATCTTTTTCATTATCATAAAATGAGTAATGTGATTTCATTACTATGTACGTTTATATTTATGATCTCATGTAAACAAATCTGGGTACTTTTATATTTATCATCTCATGTCAAAAATCTGGGTGGCATTTGTATGTATACTTGAAATTAATTTAAAAATTTAAATATTTTTAATGGTAAGTTTGCTTAGAATCGAACATGGAAAGAGTGAATTAATGAGATAAAATCGATAGCATCTCAAACAACAAACAATAGAAATAAATGGGGTGAAAAATATATTTATTGTTCTTTGTCAAATTGGTGAAGAAAACTAAGTTTACAATACAAAGCATTTCACGTACCTCTCATTTAAACAACAAACATTTACAGGGATACAAAGCACCAATAGCCACAACCACATCCGAGGTAGAGGAGCCAAATTGTAAGTGTCAAGATGTGTTGTCACCATCCAACAATCTCTACCTTGACAACAATTTCTTGATATCTCGCCCAATAAATTTGATCATCATCTTTTATGCAAGCCAAGAGAAGCCAAACTCCACAACAATTTCTCTAGCAATACTAGTTGTGTGAACATCTTTGCACCCTCTGAATCAACATAACCACAAACTAAATCATTGTAGCTACCGTAGGTGATACTCATGCCTCTAATATATCGAAGCGTCCATGTGCCTTGAATAAATCTTACAATGGAAAGTTAAAGGGATATTTACCAGTTTCACAATATTCACACTGAATCTCATCAATATCTTTTCCATAGACTTGTGAGAACCACAACTTAACATTTTTGTCGTCTATATGTACTTCAATCCCCAATATTTATTTTTCTACTCCTAGATCCTTCATCTAAAACATGCCGACCAATTGAGCCTTTAACTCACTAACCTCAACCATGCTTGGGCTTGCAACACGCATATCATCAATATATAACACCAATATAATGAATATTCCATTGAAACTTTTGAAGTAAACACAATGATTATACTCACTTCTAGTAAAATTTTGACTCACCATGAATGAATCAAGCATCTTGTATCATTTCCTGGGTACCTTTAGTCCATACAATGATTCCTTGAGTTTGCAAACAAATCGCCCTTTGCTATCCTAAACAATATCTAATTGTTCCTTGTACATATCTCTATTAGTGATGATTTTAATTTTTGTGGGCAGTAGAATCCCACAATCTACATCTCTTATCTCCATCAGTATAACCAACAAAGATATTAAACTTGTAGAAATTCAAATATTGTAATTCTGGAAATAGCTTACGTTTACGAGTACTTGCAGCCCCAACCCTTTTTTGCTCATATGGTCCAATCGATGTTGCCATAAAAAAGTAGATGTACTTGCTTCCTTAGATACCACCACTTCTTCAATTACTTGAGTGTTTCCTTCCATTTTGTAAAAGTTTCCAATCTTTGTAGCCTTCATAACCACCAAGATTCCCTTGCACACTTTCAGTGCTCCACCTTGACTTGTAAACCTATAAGCTCCAGAATCCAAAAATCTCAAAGAAATCAAATTCTTTTTAAGGTCTGGTACATGTCTAACATCCGTCAACATTCTTATAATACCATCGAACATTTGATTATTAATGCTCCCAATCCCAATAGTTTTACAAGAAATATCATTTCCCATAAAAACAACATCATTATCTATAGATTGGTAAGACGAAAAAACAACTTTTATGTGAACACATGTGATGGGAAGCGTTTGAATCTAACAACCATTCTTCTTGATATTATGAGATACTACAAATGGATAAAACTCCATCAACCATACCTGAACTTGATTCAACCATATTTGCTTCCTCACCAGAGTCTTCCTTAGATTATTTTCTTTTCAACAATTTTTCGCGAGATGCCCTGATTTATCACAATACTAACATTTTAGCCTTCCCTTTGACTTGGATCTGGATGTACCTCTCGATTCCCCTCTTTCTCTATATCGACTTCTAACCACCAATGATTCTAGTGTGGAGGTTTCTATACTACATCATAACGTCACTGCCTTATCTTCCTCATTGACTTTTACATCCATACTAGTTAATTTGCATAACAAAGTATTAAATACATTTAAATGATAAGCTATTTTGGTACCTTTCTTCATTCGTAGACTATACAATTGCCTCTTTAGGTAGATTTGGTTTGTTAGGGATTTCGTCATGTAGAGGCTCTTCATTATGCTCCATAGGCCTGTTGTTTTTTCCTCTCCCATTATATTAAAGAGGACGTCGTCGGTCAAACACAACCAAATAGTGTAGTGACCCCTTGTGTCAAGATCTTCCCATTCATCATCCAACATATCCATTGGATTCTTTCCCTTTCCATCCAATACTTTGTGCAATCCTTATTGTACCAACAAATCCCACATCTTCAACTTCCACAACTTAAATTTGTTCTTTCCATTAAATTTCTCTACCTCGAACCTTGCATTCGTCATTTTCTCCATTCTCCACAAACTCTTCCTTAGATCTTCGACTCGACCCTCGGCTCTTCGAGAAACCCTTGACTGGACTCCTCCTCGTCTCTCTACACATGGACACGAGATTCATCCGCTCTCTGCGCGTGGGAACGAGCTTTCTTAACTCTCTGGGCATGGGCACGGGCTTCCTGAAATCTATACACTTGGGCACAATCTTCCTCGACGTTGTGATATCAATTGTTGAGAACCAAACCTGCAAAGAATGAATTAATGGACATAAAATTGATAGCATCTCAAACAACAAAAATAAATGGGGGGGAATATATTTATTGCTCTCTAGCAAACCAGTGAAGAAACCTCGGTTTACAATACAAAGCACCTTACGGGCCTCTCATTTAAACAACAAACTTTAACAAGGATACAAAACGCCAATAGCGACAACCACGTCGGAGGTTGAAGAACTAAATTGCAACCATTGTCATCATCAAACAAAGTTTCAAAAAATAAAAACTATTATAGTTTAGTTGTCAATTGGCACTGAGAATGGTGATTATTTGTTACTTTCAAGGAATTCATGTTGAGTCATCCTTGTTATTCAAGAAGAACCAAGCCATGTGAAATGATTTGTTCCTCATCCATCAAGCATCAAGTGATAGACTTTCACCCTGCCAAATACCTCTAAATCTGATTAGTGCAAAGAAGATAATCTCTTAACCTATCAAAAAACAGTTTAATATCATTATCCATAATCAAAAGACAATTTCAACCTAAATAATAAACTAAATAACTCTATAAAAATTATTTTCTAAAATTTTAAAATATTTTAAAAAAAAAATTCAAACTTTTCTTTTGATGGCTAAACTTTTCTTTTGATTACTAAAGCATATATATTTTTAAAATTTAATAATTTTAATATTTTAAAATAAATTACGGTTCGCATCATTCTAATACATTATACCTACCAATTAAAAAAACAAAATGAAATTCTCCACTCATATATACCTCCATTAAATACATAAGCAGAAACAACTAGATGTTTTAAACGCCTGTTGCTGCATTGGAGACTACTCTGTGGGCTGCCTTAATAAATAAATAGTTTCCATTGCCCACAGCTTTAGTAAAACACAAAACTTTAGCCATGTGAATATGGAAGATTTATTAAATTAGAATAAAGTCATGCAACCACTTGCAAAGTAGGTAAGAGAATATGCATGCGTGACTAATGAGTTTTTCAGTGCAATGGAGATGCATGTAGTAGGTATATAATTTGGCGCTAAATTGTTTGTTAAGAGGTAATCTAGAAATCCTACATACTTATTATAACTGTTTAAAGTAAAGTTAAAAGTTTACACTGTTTAATCAAATTGATATACTTGTCAAATTGGTTAGTTTTGATTCTCAAATTTCAACCTAGTGTCTGTCTCGATGCACATAGTAATTCTCTTTATAAATTGAAGAACAACCATGCCAAGTTGCATTCTCTATGCATTAAGATATTGGTAAAGGAAGTAATAACAATAATTGAAAAACAACAATGCCAAGTTACATTCTTTATGCATTAAGATATTGGTAAAAGGAAGTAATAACAATACAGGTTGGAATTTTAAAATGAAATAGTTATTAAAATTGAGGATTTTGATTATTATTAAGTTTTTTTTAAGTATTTTTTATAATAAAAGATTTTCCAATAATTTTAACAGTTTAGATGTTTCTGAATAACTATCTCTCAACTACAAATTAGTCCTGACAAAAAAAAATTAAATAATTAAAGTAATCTTTGTAAAAAACAATTTACCTATCAAATTCCATTCCTAATAACCATGTAAAAAACTAGAACAACTAAACCTAATCAAACCACCATACACAACCCTAAGACTCTGCTGAAACAAAATATATTTCGTTGCCTATAGTAAATAGTAAAGGCATTGGGGTTCACTTATTAGTATTAAACCAAAGACTTTACCACCACACAAGTTTTCAAGATTTTGTTGGATGAAGTAACGCCGCGGGTTTGACAATAAATAAAAGCATGCACAGGTCTCTATCCTTCTGGACCAAGAGCAAGTTTGTTGATCCTCTGCGCACAATGAAAAGCTGACTCGCCCACTCAAATCTATACTCTGGGATACCTTGATATCTAACAGGTATCAAGTTCGATACTCTGGGAGAGGCATCTGTCTGTGTTGTATTTTTGGGTTTCGAGGGCGTATATGTGGCAATGATGTCTGAAACGCTGCCTCAGGAGGTGTGGAGATCATCGCGGGATTTGATCTCTGTACGTATTCACAAGGAGGAGCCGAGCTCCAGATCGTCAGGTCGGCCAAAACAA
>SNQJ01S0298475.1:0-10451 GCA_010110895.2 Picea sitchensis
GAAACCCAGTAAGGTGATAAGCTCTAATGGCATGACAAAATTATTGAAAAAGGGGCATCAAGGTGTTATTGCACAACTATGCTCACTAGATGTTCAATCATATAAGCCATCTATTCCTCTAGATCTTCAAGGGATCATTGATAAGAATTCCAAAGTATTTGAAGATGTTCCCAAAGGTCTTCCACCCACTCGAAATCATGATCATGATATTCACCTAATTCATGGGAGTGTTCCTCCTAACATCAGGCCATACAGATACTCTTATGCCCATAAGAGTGAAATCGAGCACATGGTTGAAGAAATGTTAGAGGTTGGCATTATTAGACCTAGCCAAAGTTCTTACTCTACACCGATGGTAATGGTATTCAAGAAAGATAGCTCATGGTGTATGTGTCCAAATTATATAGAGCTCAACAAGATCACTATTAAAGATAAGTTTCATATTCTCGTCATTGATAAATTGTTAGATGAACTACATGGAGCAATCTATTTCACAAAGTTGGATCTCCGTTTAGGGTATCACCAGATTAGAATGAAGGAAGAAGATAACCCAAAAACAACATTCTGAACTCATGAAGGCCATTATGAATTTTTGGTCATGCCTTTTGGCCTTACAAATGCACCTTCCACATTCCAAGGGTTGATGAATTCCATTTTCAAGCCCTTCCTTCAAAAATGTTTCAAATATACTAACTAAAAATTTTAGTATTTTTAAGTGATATATAATCTATAGCAAGTCTCCCAGGATCATGTGCAACATGTTGACAAAGGTGCTACAACTACTAAAGGAAGCAACTATATACCAAATCATCAAATGTTTCTTTGGAGTGAGAGAATTAGGTATTTGGGTCATATTGTATCTGTAGAGGTGTCAAGGTAGACCCTAACAGATTAAAGACCATGATGGATTGGCCGTTCCCAAAAGTGATTGAAGAATAGGATTTTTGGGTTTTGTGGTTACCACAATCTAGAGGCAACTAAGATTTTGAGCAACTTAAAGAAGTGATGTGCAAGGCTCCTATCTTGACCCTCAGGACTTCCACTGAAAACCTTTATTGTGGAATGTGATACCTCGAGAAATTGAATTGATGTTGTCCTAATGCAAAAAGGAAGGCCCTTTGTCTTTGAAAGTGCGACCACTCGATGACTTACAAGCCCATTTATGAGAAGGAAATGATGGAAATACTACATTACCATTGAAGAAATGTCTTACCTAGCCAATTTAGGAACTTCAAGGGTCAGTCTTAAATACTTCTTGGGTGGGAAGTGTCTGAAGAACAACAAAATGGGTAACCAAGATATTGGGTTATGATTTTAAAAATCGTCTATAAAAAGAAAAATGTTGTGGGATGCACTCTCAAGAGGGATGAATATGTTGAGGCCTTCTCTGTACTATCTCGATCATACAACTGATTGGATAAAATAAGAAAGGGATGAATGGAAGAATGACAAAAATGGACTCTCTAGCGTGAGGATTCGATTATGGAATACATTTACATAGGAAAAGAGTGATTCACTATGGTACAAAGATGGCTTACATTTATGTAAGAACTCTCAACTAAATGAATTACTATTTGAATTTCCACACCTCTGGAGTGGGAGGGCATTCAGTATTCTTGAAAACATACCATGGGGTCAAGAAGGAATTTTTTAGGATGGCCTTAAAGCGATGTTCAAGGTTTGTGGAAGAATGTTGGTTTTGCCAAAATAGGGTGGAAACAATTAAGACCCTAGGTCTTACAACCATTATACATCCCATGTCAGTACGTTGGAGGAGGTTTCCATGGATTTATCCTTAGGGTTACAAAGTCACGAGAAGAGTGTCATCATGGTAATTGTTGATAGACTCTGGTACACACTTTTTTGCACTCTCATCCCTTCAAAGTGATGGAGTTGCCCTTGCATTCATGGAGATAGTTCGAAATCTACATGGCAACCCAAAGAATATTGTAGCTGACATAGATCCATCTTCATTGGACATTTTTTTTGACAGAATTATTTTCTTGTTGGAGTACTCAATTGGCTCATAAAGCTCATCCTACATCATCCTCAATCGATGGACAAACCGAGATAGTAGAACAAATGTATGGAAGACTGCAACTCCTTGCTTGTCTCTAATAAACAAACACAAAAGTTCAAATGGTTGCAGGCTGAGGAATGGTGGTATAACACTTCCTTTCTCTTGAAAAAAAATGACACCAATTATGGCACTATATGGATACCCTCTTCCATCACTTCTTCTAAAAAGAAAAATCTAAGGTTCAAAGTGGAAGATCACATGAGCATCAACAACAGTTCTCCAAATATTAAAAAGGAACCTTCAACCATGGCACAAAATTGCATGAAACATAGCCAGTCAACATCGAAGTGAAAGAAGGTTTGAAGTAGGAGATTAGGTGTTTTTTAGACTACAACCGCTAAGCGGATGTCCCTCAAACAGAAGCCAAGGATAATAAGTATCACCAAAGTACTATGGGTGTTGCAAAGATTGGTACTATGGCATACAAATTGGGTTAATGCATCTTCGAGTACCTAGTTTTCCATGTTTCATGCTAAAGAAGTTGTTGAAACAAGATCTAGTTCAAACTATATTTCCAGAACTTGGCCGAGGAAGGAAAAATCATATTGGAGCCAAAGCCATCACACAAAATTATTGACAGGGAGGAATAGATCCATTTTAGAGTATCTCATTAAATGGAAACTATTGTTGAGATTCCACTTGGGAAGATATGAGTCTTTTATCTGAAGCAGAGTTACTCAAAGCGTTGCGGACAGCACTTGTCTCAAGGGTAGAACGTGGTAAATACCTAAATATGGCTCATTATGAGTTAGGTGTATTACATTAGTATTTAGTCCATTAGTTGTGATGCACTCCTGGTCTGGTATGCCTCTGAGGGGAGACATTTTCATTGGAATCATCTTGCGTTGTACATTTATGTGAATGGGAGGTTTACTTACCTCGAGGGCTTATTATCTGAATTTCTCTCTCTTTTTCAAGGCATTGGGTACTATTACAGGGTTTTTCTATGCTATATTGATATTTGGTTCTTTTATACATATATATATATATATATATATATATATATATATATATATATATATATATATATATATATATTCAACATCGTCTTCAAATTGTACATATTTTACAAAATGGCTTTACTTGTTCCCAATATACAAAGCGATAACAATTTCACCTAGAATCCATGGCTAGGATACAATATGGAAGTAGTTGGTCAATCATTAAACAATGCCACCCTCACCACCCTCAAGATCATCCTAGAAACCAATCTTTATTCTCTTGCTTGACACCTAGGTGGTTCTAGACCCTAGACTGCTTGACGGCTTTGGAACACACACAAAGACAAAACATTTATAATTTCTTTCCTCAGTAAGGATTAATAAACATACAAAATGATACTTTGTAATTTGAACTAAGACAACTCACCACATATGCTATTGTCCCATTGTGAGGTGTGACCCAAATCTCTTTGTGATGCCACCCTACGCATGGAGTTACAAGGATCAAGTCAGAAAATTAAACAAATATGAGTAAAATCAAATTCATGATACATTAAAAATTATCATCAACACATTATCTCACTATGAATAATGGAGCCTGGGTGGAGATTTGTTGGCAAATGGAACACTAGGTTGTACACCCTACTCCTAGACAACCTTTATTATGGCACTCTCTGTTGATGGGGCTGCAAGTTGTGGTGGGGGAGATTGGGTGGTACTCTGATTTTGTACTATAGATGCAATGGAAGAGGTGGTGCAGATGGGCGGCTTGCGTGTGAATCTAATGAGGATGTGTGCAATAAGACATATGTTGGGGGTGGGTTGTGATAGACCCCCACATGTTGTAGAAGTGATTGCAACTCCCTAGACCTCTTTTTGTGGCTGCAAAAAATCCCCCTTTACTTTTTCTTTTACAAACTAAAAGCAAGGGGGCCTAATTTCAATCCTATTGCATAATCCTCTACCTCTTGAGCCTAATGCTATTTCTTTCCCTACTTTGAGGAAGTTGAGGTTTGGTCGGGGGGGGAGGGTGGGTGGCATACAGGCACATACACTGTAGATGTATGCAATGGAAGAGGTGGTATGGATGGGTGGTCTGCGTGTGAATCTAATGAGGATGTGTGCAATAAGACATATGTTGGGGGTGGGCTACGATAGACCCCCACAGGTTGTAGAAGTGATTGCAACTCCCTAGACCTCTTTTTGTGGCTGCAAAAAATCCCCCTTTACTTTTGATTTTACAAGCTAAAGCAAAGGGGGCCCCCTTACTAAAATTTCAATCCTATTGCCTAATCCTCTACCTCTTGAGCCTAATGCTATTTCTTTACGTACTTTGAGGAATTTGAGGTTTGGTCTTGACTAATGATTTCTTTGATGGAGATTTATTATATCTTTTGATCTTATGGTTTCAAATGCCTTCATGATTATTAGTTTACCTATGATTCGTTGACATTCATATGAGTGGTTGACACATTGTCTTCCTACCTTATATAGTTTTCCAAGTGTTTAATGATTTTATATGGTTGTAAGGTTTGATGATCTAATACATGTATTGAATGAGTTTGATGTAGGTTGTTAGTCATTTCCCTGGATGAATTATTCCAATATTTCTAGCATATGGTGTTTAACATCTTCATCTGTATACTCTCATATATTGGACAACTCTTAACTTGATTCATAAGGTCACTAATCCTTTCTATGTGTTGGAGATTAGATACATGTAGTTATCATGACAGTTATTTCATCTAGATCATAGATTATTGCGTTCGATAAACCTCTCCTCTTCATGTTCTTCAAAATATAGACTTATTCATGAGTTTTCTTAAAGGAAAGAAAATATAATGTTGACAGATGTCATCTTAATCGCATAACTAATTTTGTCTCCTTCTATGGTTGTAGGAACAATTTAGCATGATATCATTTCTTCAAAATTACTCCATCCTTGAGATGTATGTGGAGGAATACTTTGATCTTATTCCCCTTTTATCCTTCCCTTTCTTTATTGATATTTCCTTCTCTTTCCTTCTATTATTTACTCTAAATAGACCTTGTAGTTGGATTCTTATAATCGATAGCTTTCCAATATTTGTAACCATACTTACATCCGAGTTCCGGATCAAAAGTTATGGCCTCCCAAATTTTCCTAATCCAAATCTCACCATTGCCACCTCACTACCATGTGGCCCCTTGTCATTGGTGCCATATGATGTGGCACTAACATGGATGTTGACATGGCACTTTCCACTTGGCCCGTCAAGCCCACATTCAATATTGGAACCCTCTTCGTCGTGAGGATTCACCCTTTCCAAAATGCTATAGATTATGCCGATCAACTTTCTCGATGTTGATAATATTCGTCGACCCAATAAACTTTTCCGATGCTGATCTGATCCTCCAACCCGACTAGTTTTTCTTACCCGGCCAACTCTCCCGAAATACCATTCAGGAAGCATCTTTTAAACGGTCATATATTGGGCTACATGTGTCGGAATTGATCCCATGATACCCCGTTGGAAAGATATCGAGCAGAGGAATGCAATGGTAGAGGTATTAAGGTCATAAAATTCACATAAAATCTCATAAATTGCAAAGAAAATCATGCCACGAATTTGGGGGGGAAATAGACTATGAAGACTTCAAACAGTCATATATGGAGCTACGAGTAACGAAATTAAGCCTAGGAGGGATTGATCGAAAGATGGATAAGAGAAGAATAGGTTGGGATAACAAGTGTTGGTTGATGCTGAGCAAAAAAGTTCCAAAAATGCAAAACACAAAAGGACCCTGAATTTGGATGAAAAACCCACTATGCAAACTTCAAACAATTATATCTCAAGCTACAAGCCACGAAATCAAGCTAGAAATAGCTCGATGGAAATATGAGACAGAGTATAATAATCAAAAATGATTTTGTTCAGCAGTCCAGAGCTAGAAACACCTAGAACAACCCAAGAAATTCAAAAAATGACCCAACAGGAAGAATGAATAATAAATTTAGATAAATGTCATTTATAAATTGTCATAGGGTGAATGTAACCTCCTAGGAGTCTCTTTAACTCCCATTTGTAACTCCCACATCTATATTTTTTAAATGCAAAAGAAATTTAAAATGTAAAAAAGACAAAATTAGGGGAAAACAAAACGAATGGTCATGAGATATGAAGAGTCTATGCCTTGTTTTATAAAAGAGAGTTAGTTGAATGGAAGTGGACTTTTTCCCTTTGTAATAAGAGATGGTACTTTTACTTCTGAGGAATAAAGAGCAGGAGGCATTTTAGAAATTTGTGGCTTCGATGGATGTAGTAGAGACTATTCTTTATGCATTTATCTTTCGCTTGAGTAGATAGGATTTTGTTGTATGAATTATTTCAGCACTTTGTTATGTTTACTCATGTTGTCACGTGTTTCTGTATGGGTACAGAAATAATGTTATAGATGTATTGTGCAACTATTTGTTTATGCATCTGCATCCATAACATTGTTGTTTTCCTTTATCATTGGAACATATGAAATATTTATGGTTCAGATGGTGTTATCTTTCGTTGTACTCATTATTTTAGTTTTTCACCCAGGATAGGCTAGTATTAGTTAGGATTAGATTAGTTTGTTTTTAGTTAGATTAGTCTTAGGATTATTTAGAACTCTTTGGGGGACAGTCTGATGTCTTTCCTCTTTTTCTTCTTTTAATTTTGAGCGGCAACGAGGCCCATATACTTGCAGGAAACGCTACACCAGACGAGAGTAGGTCTGATTGGGACCTACCATCATGTATTCTCCCTCATATGCTTGATAGTACATTTGGACCCATCAACACCTGGATAAAGGTAACCCAGAAGCAAGGCCTAGGTTCCCAGGGAGTGTAGTAGTACTATATCTAGAAAATATTTCCGCAGCGTGCATACATATTTATAATATTGAACTATAAGTACCAAATAGTAAAATTCAAAAATATAAACACAAAAAAATTGAGAATTATAATATTTAACTCTACACATGGTAGCTATGATGCAAGTGATTTTTCCATCCCAGATGAACATTCCCCAACATTGCCTAGTCCTAAATCTTGTAGAAACACAAGAACATTAAAAATTTGTGAATGACATAAAATAAAGAAATGGTGATGGTGAATTTATCAAATGTGGCACATACATGTGTGTGGGGTATGCGCAATGAGCAGGATGTCTCTACTTTTTCATCAGTGGTGGGGCTAGGAATTGATGAGTCCATCGGTGTAGAGATTCTAGTGCATGGACGTAACAACTACAAAACAACATACAATAAAAAATCTATGTAAATACACAGAATACAAAAAAAATATATAATGATGAAGAACATAGAGAGGGTTAAGATATTAACCTCCCTACTATGTTGTCCACTAGGCTCTATAGGCCCATAGCATGTTTGTTTGCATCTCAAGCATCTCTAAGGTTCACATGGACGACTGATATGTCCATGTTCCCTCTCATAACTGTACTTTGTTGTGAATGTTGATGTTTCAACCCCTCTATCAATCATATATGACTTTAGAGGCTAAATTTTGCAAATGGGAAAATTTTCCAATGTTTTTCCGAAAAAATGATTCGGCAATTTCCATTTTTTTCTAAAAATGATTCACCCAAATTCCATAGAATAAAATTGTTTTTCCTTATAAATCGCCAAAATTTTATAGAAACTATATAAAATCCTTAGGGATTTGAATATTTTTACAAAATTATCGTCAAACATTTTACATTTTTCATATTAATGACTAGTAATATTAGCCCATGCTTCTACATTTTAATACAAATTTCCATCCTTAAAATCATCCTTCTTGTCAATTTCACTGGCAGGAATCTCCTGTCAAGATAATGTAACAAAGTTATTGTGTTGCACTAGGCTACGAGTCAATGATGAAATGTCTAGGTGTATCTATTGCAAGCTCTCTACAACAGGAGGATGTTGGGTAGGGAGGTTAGATCTTCACTTGGGGAGACGAGGACCTAACATGGTATTGCGCCTGGTGTTGACGATTAAAATCACAACGAGGATTTCGCCTGCAAATTATTGCTAAGCCTATTATTTAAACTATGCCAATGATATATAATACTAGTAGGTGGGACCCCCTTGTAGATTGGAGGATCAGAGATAGTATTTTTACACATTTTATGTTGTTGTTTCGGTGATGCTTACAACGTTCTACATGATTGATGATGAAATCTTGGTTTTATTTACGACATATGGAAGATGGATAATGCACTTTGTGTGATGATTTATTTATTCTAAGATCTAAATTCTATGTATGAAGTGGCATATATTTATTGTTATTACATTTGATAGTGTCGCCATGATTTATTATCTATTACACCTGCACAAAACACGTGTTAGTAACAACAAGAAACAATAGAAATGTAAAGAGACTTGGAATAAATCCAGGAAAAGGAAACTATGCTATGCTATGCTATACTATGTGCAATTGAAGTTTAAATAAGTTGATGCTAGTCCTAACTAGCAATGTTAGTGGCTATATGATTTTATTGATTTATATGGGGCACATGTGATATATGTTATAGTATGGTTTTGGCAATGGTTAATATGGATCGGGTGGCGCAATTGGCAAGCAATGTGTGCAAGTTTCGATGCATAGATTAATGGCATGGATTAATGGTTGGTTGGTTGTCGTGTACTACGTAATTGAATGAGATAGAGGATGGAAGCAAAGTGCAGTAAATGCATGTCACTCCATATTTATCCCACTTTTCGTAACCCTAGCTTGGTTATTGTTCATTTGGTTTTTACTGTGGTTAAGCTCTGAGATTCAGGCGTGGAAGGAACTACTTGACCAAGCTCGCATTTTTAAGGCCATTTGGTTACAGGTATGGGTTTTTTCACCCATCCATGAATTCGCTCTGTGTATGAAATGAACATTGGCTCGGGAATGTGTTGGTCTATGTTTTCTTGAGGTTGGAAACTGTGTAAATGAATGATGTTTTCTTTGGAATGATTCTGTGTTTTATTTATTGCAAATGGAAAAATCCATGGTTGAAGTCATGATTTCATTGGTTGTTCTGTGTGGTGGAAACCGTGGTGGCTCTCTGTTGTCTTTATGGGTTTTTGTTGGAGGGTTTCACTCTGTTACCCTTGTTGTTTGTCTCCTCATAGTTATGGTAACCACACTCAGTTGTATTTGGTGCTATGAGGTTGTTGTGTATGATTTGAACCACCTTTGTATCACTGCATATCATTTTCCACCTGTTCGTGGGCTCATTTTACGTTATTGGTATCCACATAGTCGGTTATGGGTTGATATTGTGACAGGAATATTTCTTTCGGGTTGTTGGTAGTACCTGGGCCCTGCATTTCTATCAGGATTATTCGGCTATTGGGGAAAAACACGAGGGTTATGCCTCTGCATGTTCTCGGTGTTGGTTACTGGCCAGTAAGAAACCTCTGCTCCTTTGCATCATGGTCTACCCTAGCTGGTGTCAAACTTTCACCCTATATTACAAGCTAAGGATTATAAGGTTTGAGGTTCCACCATGATTGTCTCGAAGGTTCTTGCCTACTATCGACCTGGTTGACCTCCAGTCTCCCTGTGTTGGTGACTAAGCGAATCCTTGATTATTTTATTCATTAGTTACAAAGCCCAATTTTGATAAACTAAACTAGTCACACCCTGTCAGGTATCTTATTGATTGTCATGAGTTGGTTGAGTAGTATTGATAGTGGCTTTGATTATTGGCTCGTCTCTGTTTGATCGGGTTGATTGGAGAGTTGTAATTGGAAATGATAATTGGTATATAGTCAATGCATTCTTTTATTATGAAAATTGAATCAGTAACTCAGCATCGTTTAATTGGTTGATTGAGAGTGATATAGTCACAGAGATGCCTCTTTTCGTTATGCGTTGGTATGTGCGTTTCCTACAACGTGGTATAAATTCAAGCGGTGGTTAATGTTGTTGTGTGTTTAATTTTCCCGATCGGGATTATTACAATTTGATGTATTAATAACTATGGCCTAGTTGTCTACTATGTATGATTTATAGACATCGTGCATCATTTGTTTTTATTGCACCATCAGAGATGAGCACGGGGTTTTGGTAGTATGGTTTCATTGCAAATTTAATTGTTAAATTTGTCAAAGGAATGGAATCGGGCATGTTTAAAAAGAGTCTGTCCAACTCTGGAAAGACCCGTGTCTATGTTTGATTTGAGAAATTAAATTATGGGCAATGGTTGATGTTTTTTATGCTAAACTGAGTTGAATCAATATGATTGTGTGTTCCTTTGGATGTTTTTTTAGATATAAAAGGGAAGGAAATGAAAATAAACAGAATTCTTGTAAACAATATGGGTGAAATTCATGACGATTCTGAGTATAATTATACTCTATGATAATTGAAAGATTTTAAGGAATTTGAATGTGGGACAACGAACGAATTTTAACACATA
>SNQJ01S0298479.1:0-10451 GCA_010110895.2 Picea sitchensis
AAAAGGTAACCCCTTGAGAAAGCTACATGAAAGTATAAATAAGAGGAAAATCTCTCTCATTTTAATTACACTTGAGCATATTGAATATATACAAGTGACTGAGGTAACCAAAGGATATCTAAGTCGAATTTTAGAGGGAAGGTGAAGTAAAGAAGGCTAAAATTCAAGGGAGGATAGATTTTTTTGTAGATTCTTTCTAAGGTATGTTATTTACAGGCCATCTCACCATTTTCACAATAATTGTTTTTGTAGAATGATTCAGACTGTGAAATTGGGAGGCTGTTGAGGAAACATATCCAAGTAGTTGTGATAAAAATTCCATCTTGTGGTTCATTGTTTTTTTGGAGTTACACTCCGTGGAAAATAAGGTTTGTGGCTAGTCCTGAAACTAGTCTAAACCAGGTATTTCGGGTAAAAATGTCATAACTTCTTCATAATAGATTCAAATTCAGTAAGACCAAATGTATTGGTTAGAGTACAGTCTGTAGTATTCGTTGTACCATTTTCAAATCCACATAACAATTATTATGTGCGGGGCACCCTCTACAAGTGCGTTCTCTAGAATAAGAAATAATTCAACAAGGTGTGTCATTTTTATTATAACTCATTTTCTGAGAGGTTCCAAGTAGTGAAATATGGAGGAATTGCATAAAAGACATTGAAGAACATTGTGTACCATTTTTAGACCTTTATTCATTACAGGTACATAGTTATGATTACTGCAAGTTAGGTTTGTTGACTAATCCAAAAATAGTCATGTGAGACTAAAGTAAATCTTGATGAAAATGTTAGTCTCTTGTTGTTAAAGTTAAAGAAGGTTTGCAGGTATGTGATCATATACACCAGGTCTATTATAGAGTTATAAATCAGATTTGGATGATGAAATTGATGAGTGATTTTGGTTGAGGTATGTTGGGTACATGGTTGAGACAAGAAGTTGATGATGTTGGTACATATTGATGAGTCATAATTTATGTGTATTTGATGCATGATTGGTACATATTTTGTGCATGGTTGATGCACTCGTTGATGGTACAGGTTGGTGCATGGTTGATGCACTTGTTTATGGTACAGGTTGATTACAAGTTGTTTGGACAGGTTATTGTGACTGATTATTTGTACAGGTTTAGTGCATGGTTGATGCACTCGTTGATGGTACAGGTTGGTGCATGGTTGATGCACTTGTTTATGGTACATGTTGATTATAGGTTGTTTGGACAAGTTATTTGTACAGATTTGGTGCATAGTTGATGCATTTGTTTATGGTACAAGTTGAGGTACATGTTGGCACAATTTATTGGTACAGATTGTTACAGGTTAATTACAGGTTGATTGGTACAGGTTTACATCAGTAGATATCACAGTGATAGTGTGACAGTGGTTACATCATTCTACTTCTACGTCAGGGCATTTGGACGGGGCAATGACAGGTGGTTGTAGCCACCTTTCGGTTGTAGCCAGAGAACATAGGGGGTTGTAGCCTCCTTCTGGTTGTAGCCAGAGAATAGGGGAGTTGGAGCTTCCCTCAGGTTGTATCCTAAGAAACTAGGTGGTTGGAGCCTCCTTTCAGTTGCAGCTGAAAAAATAAAGGAAGTTGATGCTTCCAATGATTGTTATTCTTAAAGACATATAAGAAAAAATATTCTTTGGTTTTCTCCCACTTTGGGTTTCCACGTAAAAACACTGGTGTACTATGTACATCAGGGCGTTTGGACGGGGCAAGGACAGGTGGTTGTAGTCACCTTTCGGTTGTAGCTGGAGAACATAGGGGGTTGTAGCCTACTTTTGGTTGTAGCCAGAGAATAAGGGAGTTGGAGCTTCCCTCATGTTGTAGCCTAAGAAACTAGGTGGTTGGAGCCTCCTTTCAGTTGCAGCTGAAAAAATAAAGGAAGTTGGTGCTTCCAATGATTGTTATTCTTAAAGACATATAAGAAAAAATATGCTTTGGTCTTCTCCCACTTTGGGTTTCTATGTAAAAACACTGGTGTACTATGTATGTGTATGATTGTTCATTTGTTCATTGTTTATTTACTCTGCAACTATTGGATAATAATTCTACATTGATTTAACACTTGCATTTTATGGTTAAAAAGGATTAAATTTCTCTATTACTGATTCACCCCCCCTCTCAGTAATCCAACAGGAAGAACATGCTACTACTGACTGCTACAGAGACGATAAGGTTCCCTTCAAAATCTAATACATTCAGTAAATGGGTGGCATGAGAAGCAGTGGGAAACTAACATTGATTTTGTCAAAAATTCATTACATCCAGTGACAATTTCTCTGCTCAACAAATGCTTCAAATTCTTGTTACTTCACGTGCAATTCAAAGAAATATTTTTAGTGAAGGGAAATGTATGGTAAGTGTACAACAATTCTTTGTTGATTTTTTCATGCAAATATATTTATATACTCATGAGCACATTTTCCTAACAACACAACACATTATGAGAGGAAGGGTACAAATGACATTCTTTGCTTAGCTAGGGTAGAGATAGAGGCTTGGACTATTGGGATATTCTATTTTTACTATATTACTCTAGGATATTATAGGAAATTATTTTTAGAATATAGTATTCTAGTAGAGAGTTAGCTTCACTTCTTATTTTCACTATGAAGGAAAATAGTTTGTTCTTTTCACTGTGAAGGAAAATAAATTATATCCATTATTTGACTCACCTTCTATCTTGTAGAAGTTAAGTACACATTGTTTAAATATTGTAACTTCGAAGAATATTCTAATTATATTTTAGTTGTTGTCTTATAGATCAAAACCCCTTTTGTCGATTGATCATGTCGAGTCTTGTATAAGATCAAATCCCCTTTTGTGGATTGGTCAAACCATATTTATATGGTGATATTTGTAAATTCGTCCCCTAGTGTTTATAAAGTGTTTTTAACCACTTCTATAAGAAGTACGCCCTACCATGTGAAGAGACATAACCCTAGTGCCTCCTCAACTAGTATTTATATGTGAGGATGGTGCCTCACTTACTCACTCTCACACTCACTCATCTAGTGCACATATCTTGAAGGTAGTTGCAGTTGCAGGAGGAAGGAGAAGAGAGGCGCATGCTCAGTCTTGTTTTATTCTTGGTGTTTTGGTCTTAGGCTTGGAATTGTATTAGAAATCTATTATTGAGGAATTTCTTGTTGTGTTTTCTCCCCCATGAGGGTTTCCTAGGATAAAATGTTGTGTACCTTGTGGTTGTGTTTCTTTCAGTGATCCTCTTTATGTTGTTGTTTTGGAAATGCATTGAATGCTCATGTAATTTGGAAATAATATAATAACAACACTAAAACTTAACATGGTATCAGAGCTTGACTGAATATAACACCTTTCACTAGGTATCTAAAAACATCATTGTTGTCGTACAAGGAAATTAGGGATTTTTATTGAAGAGGAATTTTTGACCAAAAACTATATGGGAAGTGCACCTTGCCCTAGCATATATATTGGCAACTTGAGTGAAGTTTTTCAGTGGCCAGATTCTCCAAAAAGTCAAACCCTAGTTTTGGCTGGTACCAGAAAAACAGGAAACCAAAACTAGTACTAGTCCATATTTATGCAGGTCAAGTTTCAAGGGGTAAAAATTGGATTTTTTTTAAACAATTAGCTCCATCCAACTCGCCTCATCCCAACACATCTCCTGGTAAGTTCATATTCATTTTCTGAGCACTTTCAATTTCTAGTCATTTTCCTAGCTCCAGGTCAATATGTCTGCAAGCACCAAGCTTGTTGAAAAGTTAGAAGGTGTGGAAAATTTCCATGCTTGGAAGTACAAAATTGGACTCATTCTTGAAGATAATTACCTTAATAAATTCATAAAAAAAAATGTACAGGAACCTGAAGAAGATGAAGCCAAAGAGAAGTACAAGAAGGATACGATTAGGGATAAAAGAATAATTGCAGATTCCATTAAAGACCACTTGATCCCTCAAGTGTCTTCTAAGAATAATCCAAAACATATGTTTGATGCCCTAAACATAATGTATGAAGGAAAGAACATCAATCAGAAGATGAACTTGAGAACCCAACTCAAGAATACAAAGATGCAGATAGAAGAAAAAATTCAAGATTATTTCTTTAGGGTTTTTCAATTCAAGGAATAGATAGAGGAAATTGGAGACAAATTAGATGAAGATGAACTTGTAATGACAACTCTTAATGGTCTCACAAGACCTTGGGATGCCTTCATCCAAACTATTTGTGCAAGAAAAGAGCAACTCCAATTTGACAGTTTATGGGAAGAATGTGTTCAAGAAGAAGCAAGAGTAGCCAACCAAGAAGTCATCCTATTAAGAGATCAATATCAGTCCCTAGCTGCTCATTCTTAAAAAGGAAAGAAAAAGTCTCATTTTCAAAAGGAGACCCTCTTTCATAAAGAATCTCACCCTCCAAAGAGATTCCAGAAATATCATAAGGGTCAAAGAAAGGGAAAAGATTTCTCCTCTTATCAGTGTTATCATTTTGATAAGATGGGACACATTGCTAAGAATTTTCCTACCATAAGGGAAGAATACAAGAAGAGAAATAACAAAAGACATCATGCCCATGCAATTCAAGATGATGAGCCACCCAAGAAGTTGACTAAAGAAGAGATTGAAGATTATGTTTTGTTTTAAACCCTCTCAAGATCTGTGACACCTGGAGAGGATACTTGGATCATAGATAACAACGCCTCTAAGCACATGATAGGTCAGAAAGACATTCTTTCTAKCCTTATAGAAAAATATTTCCCCCAGAAAGTTTCACTTGGAGATGATTATCAGTACCCTATCAAAGGAATGGGAGAATCCACCTACAAACTTGATTCATGAACTYCGATGAGAATGAAGGATGTACTTTATGTACCAGGTTTGACAAAGAACTTACTTTCTATCCTACCTCTAGATAATAAAGGTTTCAGAGTTGCATTCATAGATGGTGAAGTTTTTATATGGCCTAAAGGAAAAACTATAGAAGATGCAGTTGTTATTGGAACAGAAGAAGGTGGGTTGTACAAGTTAAAAGGTCACTCAGATGTAGCCTTGACTCACTCTACTAAACGTCCTTGTGAACTTTGGCATAGAATACTAGCTCACATCAACTACAAAGCATTACCATATGTAAGCAAGGTACTTACAAGTTTACTAGAATTAAAGGTTAATCATGAAGGTGTATTCAAGGGATGTGCACAAGGAAAGAACATAAAGAATCATTTTCGAAAGAGAGACAATAAAGGAGAATGAATCTTGGAACTTGTCCACTCATATGTATGTGATCCAATGCCATCAAACTCTCTAGGTGGATATGTATACTATGTATATTTCATTGATGATTACTCTTGTAAGACTTGGGTTTATTTATTGAAATCAAAAGATGAAGTACTTGGAAATTTCAAGGAATTCAAAGCCTTGGTAGAAAACCTCTCCAAAAGGAAAATCAATATACTCAGGTCAGACAATGGAGGAGAGTAAACTTTAAATGAATTTGGAAGCTTTTGCAGAGATCTCGGGATTAAGAGGCACCTCACCACTCCCTATAATCCTCAACAAAATGGTGTAGTAGAAAGAAAGAATAGAACAATTATGGAAGTTGTAAAGACAATGATTCACGATCAAGATCTTCCAATACACGTATGGAATGAAGCAGCAAGAACAACAATATATGTCCAAAACAAATTATCCCATAGTGCACTTGGATTCAAAACCCTTGAAGATATGTTCACCAGAAATAAGCGAGAAGTAAGCCATCTAAAAATGTTTGGTTTTCTAGTATGTGTACACATTCCAAAAGAAAATAGAACTAAGTTAGATCCTTCAGGAAAGAAGAGAATATTTGTTGGATACTGAGAGGTCTCTAAGGCCTTCATAATTTACATACCAAGTTACCATCATATTGAGATCAACAGAGATGTAACCTTTGATGAAGATGCATCACTCAAAATATCAAGGAAATTCCAACTTGAAGAAGTATATGAATAATAACATGTAGCTCCCAAAGTTGCAGAACCAGTGAAAGAAGTTACAGTTACCCTTGATGATGATATTACAGAAGATCATGATATGATAGAATCTCAAGAACCTCCCTGTATGACGATCTCTCACAAACGAAAGCCATCTTGGGCGAGAGAACTTATTCAAGATGCAGAGAAGTATGGTGCCCCAGAAGGAACCATGAGACAAAGCAAGAAACATAAGCCATTCTCTAGCTATATGGTCTTGATGTGTGATCTCATAGAAAAAAAACCTACTTTCTTTGAAGAAGTCGTTCATAAGAAAGAATGGACAGACGTCGTGAAAAAAGAATATCAGTCCATTATAAAGAATGATTTATGGGAAGTAGTTCCCATACCAAAGAACAAAGATGTGGTATCTTCCATGTGGATATACAAAATAAAACATGCAATAGGCGGAATTATTGAAAAACATAAGGAAATATTTGTGGCTCTTGGTTTTTTTCAAAAGGAAGGTATTGACTTATACACTTATATTAGAACCATCATAGCTCTTGCAGCTAAAATGAAGTGGAAGTTATACCAGATGGATGTGAAAACAATTTTCTTAAATGGTGTTATTGAAGAAGAAGTGTATATAGAATAACCACAAGGGTTTGAAGTTGAAGATAGAAAGACTCATGTCTGGAAGTTGAAGAAAAATTTGTACGGGTTGAAGCAAGTTTCTAGAGTTTGGTATGGAAGATTTGATAGTTTCCTAACAATCTTGGGCTTTACCAAGAGTAAAGTTGATTCTAACCTTTAATTCAAGGTTATGAATGATGAGCCAATCATATTGCTACTATATGTGGATGATTTATTCTTTATTGGAGAAGAAAATATTGTCACGGATTGCAAGAAGAAGCTTGCTACAGTGTTTGAGATGAAAGACCTAGGTCCGATGCATTATTTCTTAGGTCTTGAAGTTTGGCAGATCCCAGAGAAGATCTTCCTTAACCAAGGGAAGTATGCAATTGAAATACTGAAGAGATTTGACATGTTGGAATGTGAATCCATTAACACACCCATGGAAACGAATTTGAATCTCCTGGTTGAAACTTCGTCGGAAATGATTGATGGTACTCTATACAGACATATTATTGGATCGTTGGTGTATCTGATGAATACCAAGACAAATACATGCTTTGTTGTGAACACCTTGAAGTCGGTATCTGGTGGAACCCAGATGTGTTCACCTTGTAGCTGCAAAGCATATGTTGACATACCTTAAGGATACATTGGATTATGGTCTCTATTATACTAGAGATCATGACTTCAGACTGTATGGTTATACTGATTTAGATTGGGATGGAAGTGCTTCAAACAAAAAAAACACTTCAAGATGTTGTTTCAGTTTGGGTTCATCCATGAATTCATGGAAAATAAGGAAGCAATCTAGTATTTCTTTCAACACGACAAAAGCAGAGTACATTGCAGCATGTTCCGCTAGTTGTGAAGCCATATGGATTCAGAAGTTGTTGACAAGTCTGTTTGATCTGGAGGTGAAAGCCACTGTGATTCTATGTGACAACCATAGTTGTATAAATATGACAAAGAACCCAATGTTCCATGATAAGTCAAAGCACATAGATATCTGGTATCACTAAATTTGTGATAAGTTGTGTTATCACATGAAATTGGCAAGGGTCACAGGTGACAGTCATGAGCATAGGCGAACGGGCGGGTGCAGTTTTCCACGATGGAGATCCCCTATGCATTTTTATTTAGTGTAATATCTAAATGTGTAACGTACCCAGCCACCCACAGGTCGAGCTACACCACTTAAACAAGATGCAACACACCTAGCCACCAGCAGGCGGGGCATGTTGCAGTCTCAAGACTCAGTTCTCTGAACGGATCTCGAATTCTAACAACATTTAATCTAAAAAAAAAAAAATGAAAGAAACACATGCATTGATCAAGATCCATGCCACAACATAAAATAGATAAACAACGTTCCATGCACAGCAAATAGCCAGCCGATAGACACATTAAAAATACATATCTCAAAGATAATTAAATAAACAATGGAAATAAACATTACACAGAAAACATAGAGAGAACTTATCTTTGCAAGTAAATGTTCACCAACTGGCTACAGACCAAGGACCTTCCTCCCAACCATAGACATTATTGTTCATTTACTCTCAACAACAGGTCACCCCCAAGTGAGGGCTATGAATCCACAAGGACAGGTCCTAGGCCAAGTCTAAACACACAACATTTGGCTAAGTAGCTCTCAGGTTTCCCAACCTCACATCAAATCCTAATTTTTAGCTCTCTTTCCCCCTCAGCCTGCACAACCCCAATAAATGAACAACTTTCTCTGCCATGCAGTCCCTGAGGTTGTTCCATTTATCTCTAGGGCTCCAATGCTACTGGTAAGGAAATCTCCCTAGTGGAAACTCCAAGGACTCTCAGTTGTGGACAGTTCCGTCAGAACTACCATCAAACTCATGCACACATGCATCCATTCCTCTCCTAGAATGATCAGTAAATAATTACAGGCATTCAATGATGGCTCCCCTCTTCCTTCCATTTGTTTCCATGCTCAGCCCAAGAGCACATGAACTAGCAGTAGTAAGTGAGCAGAAGAAGAACAAGAGAATAAGGGGAAGAAGATGAACCAGGGGAAGAACGACCCCCTAACTTCACCCCAAGCCACCCTCATGCATCCATTCATATCCATGCTCAAACCAAGAGCATACAAATGCAACAAGAGTGAGGCTCCCAAAAACTAAAGAGTGGAAAAGGTGTAACAATGAATGAATAAGAACCAGTGAACCCCCACCCAAACCAAAGATGGGTTTATATAATTACTTGGAAATCAAGAACCACATGGCCTCCCCCAAGAATCTCATGTAACCCCTTTTCTCCATAAAATCAATTATGGGTAAATTAAATAATAATAAAAAGACTTATCCCCTCAAGCCCCCTCTCTCATGGAATCATAGCCCCCTATCTCTTTTGTCATTGTCTGTCTTACAGCCAATGATGTATTTTTATTAATATATATGCAGTATTACATTTCCCAACCACTTTGGCCCCTTTTTTATTTTACCGGCTCACCAGCCTAAGTCACAATTACATAATACATTATAGTTCATAAGGGTTAAAATTGGGATGTTACATCCCCCTCCCCTTATTGTGGCATTGTCCTCAGTGCACAACACCATTCCAATGTTATTAACATTACAAATCCAGGCCCTCTGGCGTTAATCCACACAGACAATCCAACCCAATCTTATATACATAGGCACTCTGGCCTAAAATTAAACATGTATTCATAGACATTCCGACCCAAAACATGTATAATGATTTCCAGAATTTATATCTCTGGCAACAATTCCAACTAACAAGCTCTCCTTCCATATCATCCTTGCACAACCCAAATAAATGGCATGCATTCCCTCAAGTTGCTCCACTTCTCTACAGGGTTTCAGTGCACTCGGCCAGGAAGTTTCAGAGTTGTGGCTTCCAAAACTCCAGCTGCAACAAGTCCATTGGACTTTCTTCATTCCATTCCCTTGTCATTCAGTTACTCCATCATCACCTTCTTCTTTTCCCTCATAGTTTGGTTCTTTTCTAGATCCTCAATTTGTGCATTAATTTCTCATTCTTTCTCATAATGTAAGAGTAAATTTTCATAATCCAATACAATACTGATATGTGTAGTTCATGGATCTGCATCCATATGGTTGTCTCGTTAACTTGGCTCACTGTTTTCCTTTGACATACCCATTGAGTGCATGATCCCAATCAAGATATATCAAAGTCTCCTCTTCCTTGTGGTTACTCACCTTCCAGGCCTAGGCTCAAGCATCCCCTTCTCTACTATACAATCCCTCAAACAATCCATCTTGCCTGACCAAGGCCTTCTTGCACAATAAGATTTCTAGAGACTTTATCGAGCCTTACAGTTAAGGCAACTCTTTGGCGCATGTTACCACAACACAACATATTCTAGGGCGATCATGGCTTACCACAAGGTCCTCATGTCCCAACAATATCATTTTCCATGCTTTCCAGCTTGCATATCCAACATATCATCTGTATTATACAGCTATAGTCATCATGATATATCATTATAACCATTTCCAATCATAAATGTCAAATCTTTTTTTATATAGGAAAACAAAATTTTCCAAGCATGAGCTTTCTGCTCATTGTGGTTGGCTTTGCAGGTGTAGATATCAGTATTCATTATGGGCTTACATCCTTGGCATATCCAAGACCATTCTACCTGCAATTTCTTCAATTTACATTCATCCAAAACAATTCGTCAGTAATTATCAAATCATAATTCCCAAAGTTGTTTTATATAGGAAAAATAAAACTTCTAGACATGAGCTTCTGCTCATAACAATTTGGATCTTTGCAACAATAAGCATTGGTCTTATTTATGGGCTTACAACACTTCCATATCCAAGACCCTTTCTTCTTGCAATTTCAACATTCCTCGGCCAAACA
>SNQJ01S0298480.1:0-10451 GCA_010110895.2 Picea sitchensis
AATGTCGATCTTTATTACATGGAAAATATATATCATGTTAACTAATAACCAACTAAGAGGGGTTAGGATCGGATCCTAACATGCCCCCCCCCCTTCAAAAGAATCCTTATCATCAAGGCTTAAGATGTGGAAATTGTTGCAGTATGTACGTTGGTTCCCAATTTGCATCTTCTGGAGATGTATCCTTCCACTTGAGCAATACTTATTTGATATTTCAACCACGCAAGTGACGGTCACGCACGTTGAAGAAGGATTCTAGTTGAAGCCAGATGGAGCCTTCTTCATCTAATTCAAGAAGGATGGTTTGAACCATGCAATTTTGACCCACCACATTCTTCAAATAGAAAACATGGAACATCAGATGTACATTGGAGGTATCTGGAAGTATCGATTTCTAGGAAAATGGACCAATACGTTTGATAATTTCATAAGGGCCATAAAATTTGGGTGTCAACTTGTGGTGGCCATGGGCTTTGAGGGAGGTTTTCTTGTAAGGTTGGAGGCAAAGAAACACCTGATCACCTTCTTGGAAGACCCATTCAGAATGTTTTTGGTAATCATATTGCTTCATACGGTTTTGGGCCATGTGGAGGTTATCCTTCAAAGCCACTAGGGTAGCTTCTCTACCTTGTTGTAACTTATCAATATCCTGGACCTTGGATGTGCCTAGAAGATATGAATTTACTGTAGGAGGTTGTTGGATATACACCATTTCATATGGTGTCATTTTGGTTGTTGTATGATAGGTGTTGTACCACCATTCTCCCAAGGGTAACCATTGCACCCACTGATGTTGCTTGTCCGATGGAAAATAGCGCAAGTAGGTTTCTAAACATTTATTGACAACTTATGTTTCTCCATTCGTCTGGGGTGGTATGTGGTTCTCATTTTCAACTGTGTGCCCTGCAATTTAATCAATTATTGTCAAAATGTGCTCATGAAAGTCAAGTCATGATCATACACAATGGATGTTGGAATACCACGTAGTTTGAAAATCTAATCATTGAAAACTTGTGTTACCATAGTAGGAGTAAAAGGGTGTGGTAAGGCACAAAAATTTGCATACTTTGAGAGGCAATTGACCACGAACATGATGACTGACTTGTTTCCTGCTTTTGGAAGGCCAATGATAAAGTCCATGGAGATATCAATACAAATGGAAGTTGGAATGGGTAACGGTTGGAGAGATCTTAGGGCCTTGACTGTTTCACCTTTATTGTGTTGGAAAATATCACATTTGGTGACAAAGGTAAGTATTTCCTTCTTCATGCCTTCCCAGAAAAAAGAATGAAGAGAACGAGCATATGTATTTTGGAATCCTGAGTGACTCACAATAGCAGATGAATGAAAATCATTTAAGATTCAGGGCTTGAGTGCTGAAGTAGGAGAAAAAACCAAGTTGTCCTTATATTGGAGGATATTGTCTTGTCAGGTGTAGCCAATGGGTGGGTTAGGGTCCTCCTGAAGTTGTTGAATTACCTGTCATATAGTGGGCTCAGTGAACCACTCTTGTTGAACTTCCTCAATATAATTAGGAACTAGTAATGATAAGCCAAAGAGGGAACCTTCATCCTCATATTGTGTAGACAACACATTTTCCACTACATTGTCTTTGTCTTTTTTATATATGATCTCATAATCATAGCCCAACATTTTGGTTAGCCACTTGTTTTGTTCCGAGGAGGATAACATCTTCTCTAGGAAATACTTCAGACTATGGTGATATGTTTTGATTTGAAAAAAACATCCCAATAGATATGGTTGCCATGTGTGTACTGCATGGATAATGGCCATCATTTCCTTTTCATATTTAGATTTTCCCAAATTGCAGCCACTCAAATCCTAGCTAGTGAATGCAAGAGGTCTACCATCTTGTGTGAGAACTGCGCCAATACCAGTGCCTGAAGCATATGATTCCACAAAAAACATTTTGTTGAATTCGGGCGATGATAACACTGGGGCAGTGCACATGGCCTTCTTTAACTATGTGAATGCCTACATTGTTGCCTGTATCTAGTGAAATGCATTCTTTTTTAGGAGGTCCGTCAATGGCTTGGAAATTTTTCCATAATGGTGGAAAAATTTCCGGTAATATCCGGTGAGGCCTAAGAAACCCCAAAGGCGCTTCAAGATCATGGGTCATGGTCACTCCTACATGGATTGAATCTTTTTGATGTTCACCTGTACCCCCTCACATCCCACAATGTGTCACAAGTATTTAACCTCACTCGCTCCAAACACACACTTGGGTTTTTTGACAAACAATTTATTGTCTTGTAACAATTGAAGTATGATGGAACTCCTTTGAGTGAACTTATAAATGGGATTTACTTGAAGAAGTATTATGCTTAAATCATTTTTTTATGAGTGTTGTGTATTTTTAGTGTATCATACTCTTGTGTGCTTTTTCGTTGTTTGGTTTCACCTTTCAGCTGCTTACCTTGCATTGTGCTTGGTTTGCAGATGTTGGTGTCTTCACTACCCTACATTGTCTTCATTGATGGTGCTAGTCGCAGTACTAAAAAATTAGCGTTTGTTGCTTGGGCAATCTATGCACCTACAAATGAATTAATCAGTCTACATGGTGTTTTCCTTGGTCGTGCAACTAACAATATCATGGAGTATAGTTTCATTATCGATTTGTTGACTGAGGTTGTTTCACTTGGAATCCACCATCTTATTGTATGACTTGATTCATAGTTGGTAGTTCTACAGTTGAGTAATGTTTATTCCATCCAGAGTCCTACTTTATTAAGGGTATATTTACGAATTCACCTCTTGCAACGTCATTTTGATTACATTGAATATCAACACATTCCTAGATGTCTAAATACATTAACAGATGCATTGGCTAATTATGTGTTAGACAGACATTTGAGACATTTATAAAATCCAATCACACTTTGTACATAAAACAAGTAAGCCGGTAGGAGCCTTATATTAATAACGATAAAATTTTACAAAAAGTGTTTTTGTCCAAAGACCAACATATCAAAAATGTGAAGCACATAGCTTCATATACAACAAAGCATCAAGGATGTTGCTCTCTATAACATGCCACTATTCGTGCTACTCTACGAAGTAGTCGACCGATGGATGCAGATACGCCCACTGTGTGGCATTGGTAAAGCCCAGGAATATCATCTATTGTGGCATCAGGGACATTCATGGTGAGTCCCTCCAAGTTTTGTTCTATGGTCTCGAAATCGGTAGTAGATACTCCTGCTACGTCACCTCTCTCCCCTCGCCTCTGGATAGGGGATGAACCTAGAGGACGATAAGGTCCCACATCTGCATTATTGAAGAGCACTCAATTAGTCATCAGATAAATAACACAAAAAATATTTTATATCATTAAAAATAACAAAAACATTATATAAACAAAATTTCCTTCTTACCTATGTCCCCCCACTGGGAACCTTCGGGAAGAGCTAGGTTCGTATCTCCACGGAAATCTAGTCCGAAATAAGCATTATATTCAACCATGAGCAGCTGAGTCCTCAGCCACTGGAAGAATACATCGTCATACCTGATGATGTGACCATCTCCATGTCAAGACATGATACCCACCTCTTCATCCTCGGATCATGTGGAGCGGGTATACCCCACTCCACCTGTAAGTGTAGAACAAAGACCCTTTCCAGGAAGAAGGATACCAAAATAGACCCATATCCAAATTGTTTTAACCCACCACTTCGACATTTGGTAAGTTGTTTCTTCATGCTTTTTAGGACCCCTTCGCACCAGTTGAAGACTCAGGGCTCCATACACTCCAATGCATACTGAAAATGGATCTGCAAAGCTATGTGGGGAGTTGCACTCCCTGCCATGCGATTAATAGCATAGAGGATAGTTCACAAAGGAAAATCTCGGACATCCCTGATAGAGACCTTACCACTATGTTTCTCAGTACCCGGCACACAATGATGGTGGACGTAGTAGTTCATAGGCACACCGCCACCCCTACTACTTGTAAGTGTCACCCATGAACCACGACAAGATAGTCCTGTCAGGAAATAGATATCCTTGATATCTATGGTGATTTTGTAGGCACCCACATGAAATTCCTGCTTGTTCATATCCCACATGTGAACCAAGTACTCAAGTAGTCTAAACTAGGCCCTCATGCCCTGAATCTTGAAGAATTTTAGTAACCCACACTGTCGAAGGGCCATAACTATTCTCGGGTCATTCTCGACGAAGTAATCTTCTTCTTCGTACTCTCATTCATGCCATTCCAACATCTTAACCGAGGAAATCCTGCCAAGGAAGCATAAGATGAGATTAGAAACATAAATTTATTTCCTGGGGTTTTTTTCTCATTTGGTTCATCTTTTTAAATTTTGGGTTGTGGACATCGTAGGCCTGTGCATTTGCACAGTGTGGCATCGTCTCACCCTACCTTTAGGGTCGCCTGCGACGATCCTATATCGTCACAGTTCCCGATACAGGGCACCTGCAACAACCTCAACGCACGGGTAACCCCTAAAAATTGACCCAAAAACACATTTTTAACCAATGAAAATCAATTTTGAATCAATGGAAAGATGAAGGAGAAGGAGATTACCTCTTTTGTAGAGACGATTCGTGAAATGAAATGATGTGTGCTCTGTAATCAATAGTTGGAAATCAAGGTAAAAAAGGGCTTTGGAGCAATATTTGGGTGAAGTTACAAATGAAATGGTGAAATGCGGTTTTTACCTATTTTATTGACTTGTATTACTTTTCATTTTTATATTGTATTATTTTTGTGCTTTATCCAAGCCCTAAAGTCCTAACAACTTTATAAGTGATTATTTTTGTAGATTGAAAAAGTCTAGAGATGGGACGTTGGAACAAGGGTCTGCTTTTTTGGTTTATTTTTATTTGTCGCATGTACAAATCCTTTTAGGGTTTTTCAGGAAAAACTCTGAGCAAGTATTAATTCTTTCTCATGCTCGTGAAACCATGAGAATGCAATCGAGTAGTCTTTTGTCATTTTTTCGAACTCATAATGGTGACATGAAAAACAAAACCTGTGTAGTATCCATTAAGCTCTTTTCAAGCTCCCTAAACATGAAAAGATGACCGATCGACCTTGTTCTTTTCATGCTTGTAAAAGTATTTGAAGAAAAAAATTGATGAGCGGTAGGTTATCACTTTTTCGGTCTCGTCAAATTAATTTACGAAAAAGGACTTGATGGAGTTCTCTTTATGTGTTTTTCAAACTCTTTAAAATTGAAAAACCCTTGAGTTTTATTTTCTTGGAATCATTAAACAAACATCAAAAGACCCATATGGGATCGAACCACTCCTTCTTAGGGTTCGTTAAACATACTCTAAGGGACTGGTCCGAAGGATAAACTTACATCAACAAGCATATGTTATCCTCCTCAAGCTTGCGTAAAAATAAAGAGGTACTCGCCAGAAAAGGTGGGGGGAAATTGGGAAGAAATTTATCTCTGTATTTGTGTTAGTGGTAGTAATAGTCACTCTTGAACATGACACCCCCTTTATCATTGTATCCGGGTTGGAAAATCCATTTATCTCTCGTTTGACCATCCACAAGTTCATATGTTGGGTCCTCCTTGAGTCAATGTTGCCAATACCATTGTCGTGTCGTTCATATGTTCAAGAGAAGTCCAACCTAAACAAGCCTTCTATCGAGTCGACCATCTGTAGTTATAAATTTTCTACCATGTCGGTCTTCCTTGTGTCAGTCCTGAATCACTTTATAGTCTGATCTACCTCAAATCTGTTACATATTTCATGTCATTGATGGGGGATACATCAAGGCCCTCCTGTGACGAGTCTTTTCCTATTGACTTCAACTCATTATCTAGGAACAAGACTTAAAAATCATTCAGTACCTTAGAGCCTGCATGCCTCAATGGTAGGTTTCTTCGCTTTCAACAGTGGATTCACATCATTGACATCTGATTGGAAGATTCTATCGAGTGTTCGACTTCAACTCAACTATTCACATTTGTTGGATTGCACTGGGGTACCTTGGGAGTCATTGACATCAATGGTGATTTCCCTCGCACTTGTTAATGGTTTTCATTAATGACCGATAATCAAGTGGTTTCTACCATGTTCGACTTCAACACCTATAATCAAGTGGCTAGATTCATACTTAGAGACGATGGAAATGAAGACCCTGGATCTTATCACTTTGGTCCAGGTTGTGAAGGAGTATTCATTATTTGTATTGACACATAGATCCACTTTGTATTTCTCATGGCTATGTCCGAATTTGAGTTATTTTAGATCATAGATCCACAGTGTATTCCTGGTGGCTATGCTGAATCATGATGACATGGATCCACAATGTATGTTTAGTGGCCATAACTCACTTGACACTTATGATTGGAGTCACTTGTATTCTAAGCATGAGAATGCCTACCTCAGAAATGGTATGATATTATGCAAATGCTTGTTTGTTTGTAGGTTCCTGATCGATGCACTCCTTGTTCTCAACACACATTCTACAAAGTATTTCAACTGTCATGAGTTCTAGCTTCATACTTTGGGGGGCATTCTGTTACACATTATTTTTGTCACCTCAGTGATCATATGAAAACATGTGTTCATGTTCTCTAAAAATATTAAAAGAGACTATCTCCATGGGAAAAGTGATTTGCTTTCCTTTGCCAAAAACCATATGAAGAAAGGTCGCCGCACCCTGCTATATGCATGGTGTGCGATGATGCCTGATCGTCGCACTTTGCACTATACTTGGACTATGACGTCGTCGCATTTTGCTTGTGCATAGGGTGTGATGATGCTTAAAGCATGGGAAAGTCAAATTTCACGAATGTTCTAGAAGGGGATCTTCTAGAAGATGAGGTGGCCTCCAATTGGTTTGGATCTTACTCGCTTCTCTGATTTGGTGGGATCATCCTAAATTCCTCATTCATATCTCTTTCACACTATATAAGGAGTGATATCTCATGGAAAAGGCTAAGGTTGAATAGGCTAAGAATTGTATGGATAGTTCTACTCTAGATTATGCTTTAGAGATTTGCTTTAGTTCTTCAAGTCAGATTGTGGATCTTCTTCATTCAAGGCATTGGAGAAAAGGTGTGTGTGTTGGAGCAAAGAGCCATCGAAAGGGGACCTTGCAACATCAAGGCATGGGTTGTATTCTCCACTTTCTATTCACTTAATACATTGATGCATTTCTTCCCTATATAAGCATCTTGTCTTCTATTGTATAATTCCTTGATCATATACATAAACTTCATTAGAATGTATATATCTTTGTTTTCCCTCTTTGTTGGTTTGTGATTATTAGATAGGCTTACTATTCTACAAACTCAGGGAAGGAGCTACAAAGACGACACTAGCAAGGACAAGTGTCGTTTAAAAGGTATGTTACTTGTACCTCATTAAACTAGTTTATATGATAATGACGTTTAAGGAGAAGTGTGCATTCTATTTGTGTCTGCACTTACCGATTAATCCGATAACAACATGGGAAGATATATTCGACGGTAGGTAAAGGATTCGCTAAATTAAAAAATATGCAAGGAATTATCTCCAAATTAATTCAAAAAATCATGCATATATATCATTATTAAATATCAATGTTCAAATTTAGAGAGGAATCCAATATGCCATCAAGAAGCTTAAAAATATGCATTGTTCGAAATTCTAAAACCCCCTGATGAACTATCAAAGGTCTTTAAAAGATATCCATGAAGAACTTTTGAAGTGGCCTAATAAACCATTGTGCCCTTCCAAATGATGTTACATTTGAACTTTAGAACATCGTAATGAACCACCGAGAAGCTCTCAAAAATAAGATCTCGAAAGATCTGTAGGATCAACCTGGTGAATATTGGGACAATCCAAAATATGCCATAATCAAAAGTTGGAAACCTTCCTAATGAATGAATGGTATGATTGGAAATAAGTGACATTCAAATGATTTTTGGAAATGGTTATGTTACAAGGGAAAAACTCTCTATGGCCAAGGGTAAACCACAACAGACAGGTATGACTGCAAAAATCAACTCAATTCCAACATATGCTATACAAACTAATGTGCAAGACAAAAAGAGGCCTACCTCGATCCAACATGTTGGCACAGGGGCAGACCCAGGGTTCAATGCTCAAGATCGCACCAACAAAACCCTAACTACTGGCCCTTTAGGCAACATCTGCGAAGCAAATGAGGTCTCACCTGAGGTAGAGGCAGGGGTGATTACAAGACTCAAGTGTTTGCAACCTTAGCTGGGACACAGATCTGTGATTGTATAGCTTACAGAGCACTTAGCATAGATCATTCATCAATATCCAACCCTTATTATACTTCACAGATGGCACAGAGCATCACAACATGTACTTAGATCTAAGATATTTCAGCACTTAGCAACAGTAAAACAGATCAGATCCTATAGATCAACACTAAGCATATTCATACATATCAGATATAACATTCATTCACGTCTCAGAAGCACAAAGCAAGAATAGATCTATCCAATCTAATCTAAGCACTTAGCAATACAAAACATATAAGAATAAGCACAAAGCATAACACAATATTTACATGGTTCACCCCCACCCTAGGGCTACGTCCACCAACTCTTCTTCTTTATTAGCTTTAGTCAATCACGTTACAACACAGAGCTATCAAAATCCTACTCCGCATAGGACATGAGATCTACGCGCACCTCACCAGATCCTCCTTCCCCAAGTAGATCTAGCACAGAGCCTTCTTATAATCTATGCACTCAGCACTTATAACACTTTCACTCATCTCTGCAAGCCTGCATCACATAGATGTCGATCTAGCACTTAGCTTATGGCCCTCTTCTTACATTGCCTAGCTACTTATTTATATATTACAAAAGTGGGCCTAAGCATGGGTGTACCCATGGGCCAACATCCCTTTCCCATTACATTATCCCCAAAAACCCAAAAAGGACCCAAAAGGGGGTCTAGCTTCCACAATCTCCGCTTCGCCTCGCACTCCATCTTTGACAGGTTGTCGCAATCCCAAAAATGGTCAAATATGACCAAGTGTTCCTCAAAACTTGGTCAAGGGCCAACAAGCCCCCAACACTCACCCATGACTTGTCTCAAGTCACTCAGGCCTGGGTAACTTTGCCTCAAAGGTCTCGAGCTTGGCTTGAGCTGCTTCAACTTGTCTCTGTGCTACTGCATCTTGCTCAGCGAATTCTTGAATAACTGCTTCGTTGATAGGTCCTTCTAGTTGTTGGTCGACTGTAACAACTACTTGTTCTAGTATTGTTCCTTGGCCTTCAATTTCTTCAAATAGTAGATAGGCCGCCTCCTGGCTCAGCTAGAGTTTCTGGGTGACTTCTATCACTCTATTCTGTGTGGTAAGAACGAGTTGTCGGGCGGTGTGTTGTTCCTGGGATCTCTTCATCCTCTCGATGGGTGACAGGAGCTTGATTTGCGCCTGTACTGTATCTGCGTGATGCTTTGCTTCTTGGAGTTGGGACTCTAATCTCTTGAACTCTGGGTCTTCGAATAGTTGTTCATATATCTGCGCGCTACTACTAATTAACTATTTTCATTCTACAGCAAGTGTTTTAATCCTCTCAACTGCGCTCTGAGAATTCAATTTGTGTTGGTCGCACACTTCTTGTGGAGTCTGTGGGATGGTTTGAAGCTCTAAGTCCACGATTCTTTGTTGAAGTTGTTGAATAACTTTAGCAAGCTTTATTACTTGGTGTTCTATGGGTTCTTTTGCCTTCTATTCTAAGTCGGTCACAGAGCGAAATTCTCTGGTGACTACTTCTTTGATCCCAATCTGCTTCGTGAGAAGTTTCTCTTTCTCCTTTTGGATCTTCGCTCTATCTTCTTCAAACTTTGCTTGGAGCGCATCCTTCTCTTGTTGCATGGCTCGGTGTTGTTCTATGATTTCCTCTTGTGATTTCTTTAAGGAATGAATAGACTGTGCTTTTTCTTCCTGTGCGTGTCGAAGGCGTACTTCGACTGTATCAACAAGCTTGTGGAGTTGAGCTGATTCTTCTCCCACTTCTGTTATTCCTTCTGGTAGAAGCGCAGTGGAGATTGCGCAGCTAGACTGGAGTGCCTACTGCACTTCTTAGAGCCCAATTTCAATCCTTTTGTATATTTTCTCCTGTTGCACTTCCTGCTTTTCTGTTATCTCTTCTATGGCTTCATTCATAGTTACGAGGAGGAAACTAAAGTCATCTAGAGTGAGCGTGGTCTGCATCTTAGTTACGGTTTCTTTCGATTTCTTCCGGGAGAGAGACTTCGGAGGTGACCCTTTTCTCTTCTTTATATCTTCAACTTCGTCTTCCAGTCTCTGTTCGACTTCCTCTAGGCCTTCAACATTACCTCCTTGATCCGGTGTGACGAAAATCATCCTTACAGATCTGCTATCTACATCTTGAACCTCTTCAGGCTTCTTTGTCTTCTTTGTCTTACTGGGCCTAGGTGTGTCCTGTGCAACTTCTGTGCTATTGATGCCT
>SNQJ01S0298481.1:0-10451 GCA_010110895.2 Picea sitchensis
GTGGAAAAGTTACGTTGACAACCTGCTTAGTGGACTTACACCCTGGTGCAAGCTCCCACACATAAATGTGGGTATACCCTCGAAGGAGCCCGAGTGAGTTTGGCCAACGTCGATTCCAGGTACTGTGAAGACTTTCCCCTCCATAGTCACCTTGTGTAAAGATCCTAAAGAGATAGGCCATTGAGGTTACCAATCACTACAGTGATGCCTGGGGAAACAATCGACAGTCGGATCCACACGCAAGGGCAGGGTATCTAGCCCGAAATCAACTTGAAAGGCTTCCAGTCATCATTGTGGGTATACCTCTCAAGCAACCTCCATAATACACGCTATCTCTACACCAATACCAACAAAGCAGGGTGAGTAACTCTGCCAGTATCAATGCGACCTCGTGATTGACCCTTGTGTTAGAAGGGCTTTCCAGGACAAAATGTAATAAGTGGATTTCACCGCTCCCTAAGTTAAGATTCTATGTTTGTTTGTAGCTTTGGAAAGTTATCTTTCACACCTAATCCAAAGCCCTACAACTGATCTAATGTAGGTTTGCTACCATAAAATATAAAATTATCTAATCAATTTTTATAAGTGCTTTATTTTATGGTTGTTGTTACTCAAGAGGAAAATGGCATGAACAATATGGTTTTTTGACTGACTCGAAAGTTATGCAAAGAGATGAAGATGTAATATCTTCATTTCGATGAAAGATATGATACGAGAAGGAGAAAAAATTTATCATTCCCATATGCACAATGTCTCAAAATTTCAAAACTCATCAATATCGAGATTCTCAAGAAATGAGAAAAAGAGACTATACACCAATGCACGATTCAGAATTTAAGACCAAAAAAGCCAAGAAGCATGCAATTTCACTACTTCAAATGAAAAGATGTCCCCAATCTAATATAAAGCAAGAAATTTGTTTCAAAGAGACACTAAAATCAATAGCAAGTTTCTTCAAAACAAGAGCAACTCAAACAAAGTTTCTCTTTTAACACAAATTATTCAGAAAAAGAAATGTTCTTTTCACTAAACAATTCTAAAGAACAACAAGGCTTTGTAACTGAAAGACACTCAAAGGAAGAGATCAAATATTTCAAAAGAAAACAAAGCAAAGATGGCTAAAAGAAACTCAAAAAATATCAAGCAGATTGTAAACAGATCCAACAAATCACCCCAGAACCATATCACAAATCTGGGTAGGGAAAACCTCCAAATACAAATTCTTTCACAATTTCCGCAGGCTGGAAGACTAGCACAGTGTGGAAATCACTGATTTCCGCGGGACAGATAAGGGTAGGGCGTGACATTTTCGCACTGGTCAAAACAGGTAGGGCACAAAAATCCTAAGTTGCCGCACTGTCCCTCAAAGCAGGGTGCGGAAATCAAACAAAAATGGAAAAAATTAAAAATTGAGAAGGTTTTCCAGTGAAGTTTAACAATCAGAGAGTCAAGCTGGATCTCCTAGTGACTTAGAAAATAGAAACCAAGCAATCAAAGAAAGAAAACAAGAAAAAATAGGAAAACATTATGTTCCCCAGTGGAGTTGTCAATTTTGTTATCGAGTAAATCGGTGAATGCGGACATAGATTAACCCCCCTAGATTCACCTAGATCTAGAACAAAACACGAGAGGACATGGCATATTCCCTAGGCTCTAATCATCAAATTTACTACTGAAAAAAAGACGATAGACATACCTTTAAATGTTGCTTCCTTATGTCTTTGTTGTTCCTATTTCACTTTGGTGCTCTTGTGATACTGATCCTACAGTGCGACACAAACCAACCAAAGTGAAATCAGAGAGAGTATATTCAATGACAACCTATGCATATGATCAAGGAATTATGCAATAAAATAAAGATAATTCTATGGGAAAGAAGCATGCCACTATATTGTATTAAATAATAGGAAGAGAGATTACAACCGGATGCCTTGATGTCGTAAGGTTCCTTCCAACAGTTCCTTGCTTCTCACACACTTCTTGCTCCAAGAATTCTAAGACTATAGATCTGAAATCTATCTTGACAAAAGAAAATCTCAAAACCTCCAAACTAATAATTCCAAGCCAAATCCAACTAAATTTCTCCATGAGAGTTTCTCTCCTTTTATAAGTTGAAGAGGATAAGATGAAGAGGTTAGGATGATCCCACTAAATCATGAAAGCGAGTAAGATCCAAACCATTCGGAGGCCAACTCACCATAGAAGATTTTCCTTCTAGAACCAACGAGAAAATGCTTATTTTTCCCATGTACGAAGGCTGCCATGACCCGACTATAGTGCAGCCTGCGGAAATCAGGCATTTCTACACCCTGGCTATGGTGCAGCCCGCGAAAATCCTCCAAAATGGGGTTTTTACAGAGGAAAACACAAATTCTTCTCTTAGGGAAGGTTATTCTCCCTTCTTTCTTCAAGAATTCAGGCCACTGACCCCTTTGAAGGCAACATATAGGTTTACATCATTAACGATCATGAGGGTGACGAAAATAATGTGTAACAACAGTTCGCGTGCAGAAGGAAAAGATCGCAGTGTTGAAGTTCAGTGACTTTAACCTTGGAGATCGCAATAACTATAACATGCTCGCCTTGTACAAATACCTGACTAGGACAAAGGGGAAGAACTCAAAGATAATCCCCCAACTGTGGACGATGAACCTCACGCAGTCCACACTGTTAAATGTAATGAAAATCCCACACTTCGGAAGGCACCAGGAAGTGAATGCCTATGTCAAGCTATTAATTTCATGTTACCATGGCAGTGATCCAGGTGGATATCGGGGGCCACCCACCTTTTCCAAATGGCTCAAAACAGTTTTCTGGCCATTTTGACAATTTACTATTTTTAGCAGGTTTTCACTTCCAGGGCCATTTTGAGGGCCTAAATGAAGTTTTTTCGATATCGAGGTTCTCAATGATAGTCGAAGGCATGATTGAGCCCCCAAAATGAATCTCCTCGACGATACCTTTCCAACGAGCTATCACACACCTAAAACGGAGATCGTATGCAAAAGTTACGACCCTGGGAAGTTGATGCGCCAACTTACCCAAACGGGGCCCACACGACTTTTGACGCTTCATCTCCTAGGGTTAGGTTTTCGGATGTCTAGGACTTTTGGAATTCCCGTTTATTGTAAAAGGGCCTTCAGAGCCTCATTGTAACCATCTTCTTGCGAATGCGAGTAGCCGTCACATCTCTTCTCAGAGATAAGCTGCCACCATTCTGGCGAGTCTTTCACTCTGTATTTTTACAGTCTCTGTACATTCCTTTCATTAATAGAAATTGTGTATTACTGTATCTCTGTGTTATGGTTGCATCTATGATATATTTCTGTTATATTACTGGATATACGCGATATCTCTGTGCATTTCTTTATTATATATCCGCTCTCATCTCGTGCCGAAAATAATCTGGATCAGGTAGTTACTTATGGCTAGACCATCGTATTACAGTCGATCCGACGTTGATCCATAGGATCACGAGATTAAGTATGAAAGGACCTGACCCGCAGGATTTCTATCTAGGAAAAGCCATAGATTGCGCGCTAGCACAGAAGATCAAGGCTACATACGACGATGTTGAAAAGGGAACGCGAGGCTACAAGGTAGCCTCCATCCAGAATGACGCAGTGTGCCTATCCTGTCAGCTAATAGCTGGAAAGTTAGTAAGAAAGAACATTCCTACGCAGGTCAAAGGCTTTGTTGTTGACCTCGCAAGGAAGTGCGTGGAAGATCTACAGATGAACAGGGCGAAGTACCTAGTTAATCAACTGGAACTAGACTGTCGCGAAGCACATGATCATGGATACGAGTTTCACTTTAGCTGGCTCATAATCCTCATTGCCTTTGTTGCCTTGGAGATGTCGGAAGGTGCGACCTTCCCGGATATTGAACCATTCGAGCCACTTGCTGTGAAGTTCACTACACTTTGGTACTCGATTGATATGAAAAAATAGTGGCAGTCGGACATTGTTTTTCACACCTATTACCTTCAGCTGAAGAGATCCAACGAAGTTGAACCTCGCATGACCCTGAACACCCTACAAAGGTTCCGACCCCTGATGAAGTTCTGCGCAGATCGACACTTCATATACATAATAGTGCGAGCCAATGAACGTAAGGAGAAACTTCAATCGTACTATAAGCTCACAGAAGAAGGCCTAGAGGAGATCACTAAGGACTGGTCCATATACCTCCTTATTCCCATAGACCCTGCAGACATGTCTGACCCTTACAACCTGGAGACCACGCATAAAGAACATGATACACTCGGGCCCAGTAGAATGAAGAATACTGAAGAGGTCCAAGATTTAAGCAGTGCCTCAAGAAAGACTGGTTCAGTATCACCTGACCGAGGGGGTGATGACGAAGTAGAAGAACTAAATCGAAAAGGAGCTGAACAGAAGCCAAGCGAAGTAACACCGCCTAGAGACGAGGTTGATCCCCTGAAGAAGAGGAAGGTTTCTCCCCCAAAACCTTCTTCTCGGAAGAAATTGAAAGCCACTATGACCAATATGAAGACCGTGCTTACTGCCAATGATTTTGACTTCATCATCGCAACTCTAAACAACGCTTCGCTAGAAATTGTGGAGAAACAGGAAGCCAAGTAGGAGGAAATGTACGATAGAATTGAGGTCGAACTCTGAGGGGTACAATAGGCCCTTCAATCCAGCCGCAGAGTCTCCATTGTGCCCCTACCATCAGGAGAAATGGAGTTGGGAGATGAGCCATCCCAACTCCACCGACTAGCTGATGCGGTCGAAGCCCGCCTTCGTTGCACTCAAGAAGAAATAGAACAAGCCACCCAGGCCTTGAAGCAAGTGTAAGGCGTAATCGTAGAGCAACGTAGAGTTGCAGAGCAAGAAAAGGTTACTCTCCAGGCAAAGTTTGAAGAAGAGAAAGCCCAGATGCAACAAGAAAAAGAACAGTTGCTCACAGAGCAACTCGAAGTGAAAGAAGCAGTCAACATAGCACTCTGCTCTGTGACAGGCTTAGAGCTACAAGCAGAAGACCAAGTCACACATCAAGTAGATAAGATCACATAATCTATCCAGCAACTACATGTACGAATAACAAACTTAGAGATCCGCACAGTGCCTAGCACACCGCAGGATGTGAGGGACCAAAAAGAAGCAACTGCTCGAAGTGCAATTGAGAGAATAAAGGCCCTTGCCATGGAATGTAAGCAACTAACTGATTGCAGTACCCAGACCTATGAGAAATTCACTAAGAATATAGAATTGAAGGCACTGGAGTCGCAGCTCCAAGAGGCAAAGTATCAAGCAGAAACGATACAAGTGCAGTTGAATCCCCTATTAACTGTGGAAAGAATGAAGTGATCCCAGGAGAAGTGCACTACCCAGCAGAAGGTCCACACTATCCAGAGCAAAGTCATGGAAGTGACTCAGAGGCTCCAACCTGTACAGGATAAGGCTTACCAACTATTCACAGATATTGAAGGCCGATGAGAAGAACTAGAGCAAGTCGTCACTACAACTGAACAACGCCTAGAGGGACCTGTCAACGAAGTAGACATACAAGAGTTCATTGAACAAGAGGCTATGGTACAACAACAAGTCGAAGCAGCTCAAGCCAAGATCGAGGCTTTCGAATCAGAACTAGTTCGATCAGAGTGACTCGGGATGAGTCACAAGTGAGTGTTGGGGGCCTATTGGCCCTTGACCAAGTTTTGAGTATTCTTGGTCATGTTTGACCTATTTTGGGACTTCAACAGGCTGTCGAAGGTGGAGTGCAAGATGAAGAGGATATTGCAGGATCTCGACCCCTTTTAGGGACCTTTTTGGGATTTGGGATTATGTAAAAGGTATGGGAATATCGGCCCATGGGTTTACCCATGATTAGGCCTACTTTGTATGTATAAATAGATGTTAAGGCGATGTAGTGAGTACAAATGGCTAAGTGCTAGAGTTGGATCTGTGTGATCAAGAGTTGTAAGTGCTTTGTGCATACTGTGTGAGACTTGCAGAGCTAAGTGCAAGTCATTGTAAGAGACTGTGTGAAGGCTTTGTGCTATACCCTAACTAGAAGAAGGAGGATCTGGCGGAGTGCGCACAGATCTCCGGTCTTCTGCAAAGTAGAACTTGGATGCTATGTGCCTGTAGGAAGCTTGACCAAAGATAATAAAGAAGACAAAGAGTTGGTGGACGTAGCCCCAGGGTGGGGTTGAACCACGTATATGTTGTGTTGTTATGATTTGTGTGATGTATTGATGTGCTTATGTGTTTACTTGCTTATTGTTTTAATATATATGAATGATCCATTGATGCTTAGTGCTTAATAATATGGACGGATGTTAGATCTGACTGATATACATATGCTTAGTGCTTGAATCTGCTAGATCTGATCTATTTCATCTTGCTAAGTGTTGCTAGATGTTAGATCCAGTTGAATACTGCAATGCTCTGTAATTAGGGTTTAATGCATTGTAACTGAGACTGAATATTGATGAATGTTAACTGTTGAGTGCTCTGTTAAGTGTTAGAATCACAGATCTGTGTCCCAGCTAAGGTTGCAGACATCTGAGTCCTGCAACCACCCCTGTCTCTACCTCGGGTGAGACTTCATCTTCTTCGCAGGTGTTTCCGAAAGGGCTGGTATTTAGGGTTTTGTTGGTGCGTTGTTGTAGCGTTGAACTCTGGGTCTACCCATGTGCCAACAGGGTATGAAAATGACACATTTTTATAATGTGGTAAAAAAACTCATCATTACTGTAAACAAAATCATAAAAGAAACCCTTAAATGCTTACTTTTTAAATGTTATTATCACGCAAAGCACAAGGTAATACATAATGCCATGAAAATATCACAATATACTTTAAAAATTCAACGTCACTTTTTAATAATTTTTTCCTTTTAATAATAAAACAATAAATACAAGTTAAATTGAATGAAACATAAATAATTTCTTAAAAATATTGTTATATTGACCATATTCAAAACATATGAGCTAAAAAATTTTATGAGCTAACAAAATTGTGAAAAACAAAGAAAAACTAGAAAGAAATGAAAAAAAATTAAAATTTCCCCAAAAAACAATAATTAAAAAAACAAAAATATGTTTTTTTGTTAAAAAGAAGAGCAAAAAATCCCTTCAAACTTAAAAAAAAAAGGAAAAAAAAAATTAGAAAAAAAAACTGAAAAATAATCAAAATTCAATAAAATATTTAAAAAAAACCATCAAAAATAAATAAAAACTAACAAAAACACTAATATTACCTAAGCTACAAATTTATTTAAATGTTTTTTTTGATAATATGTTTTTTGTTTTTTACAAAAACTGGAGAAATTATATTAACTGTGTGGATGAATCCACTGGTGTTACAAAAAAAATGTCCTCACAGACCGTGTCAAGTTCCCTCTCAGGGAGAGTTGATTACAAAAACGGGGATTGTCATATTGTAAGTAGCATCCCCCATGATTTTCAAAATTTCTGTATGTTGAGTTTCCTGGAAATATTCAGCAAAATGAGTCACTTATATATAATGTTCGGCAAAACATACAAAGATTTGAGCTTAATTACCCTTTTCCACTTTTCTTTGTTGCATGTTCGCCCTGAATTTTGGGAGGGGTTTGTTCAGGTCCGGAACTTGGTTGATCGAGTTCGACTGGTCGTTCCTTGAGTAACCCTGTTGGTCTTTTGAGTTGCTTGGGGAAGCCTGCAAGTCATCTAGCTGATCCAATATTTGTTGCAACATCTCAATGTTCAAGCAATTGGTTTCAATTTGACTGCGTTGGGCGTCACTTTCATCTTGAAGCTTGCCTATCATAAATCAGTGATGGGATAAGGTCTCTAGCTCGAAAGCATGATTGGTTCTCATTACGCCCATTTGAACTCTTACACGGTTGCAACTGCCACAATCTACTTCCTAGTCATCCTCTAGCCAACTTCCCGAGTCCTCTTGAGCTACATTTGCTTGTTGCATTTCATTGTTTCTTGAGGAGTGGCCAAACCTGACCATCTCTTGAGGGTTCTGCATGAGCAAAGAAGGAAATTCGAGAAGAAGGAAAGGTTGGCCTGTGAACACGAAGGGATGACTTGTAGGGGCATGGGAGGTTGGCTAAAGAGCAGGAACACAAAGAGCGGCGTAGAAAACAAAGGAGCATAGTAGTTCTAAGGATTACTAGTGTAAGGATTTAGGGGGCCGTGAAGAAGCGCGAGGCCAAACCAGGCTCTGAGGATTGGGGAGAAGGGAGTCTCAAAAGCCAAGAGGTAGGACTCAAAGCATGTTACTCTTAAAAAAATCATGGCATATCGCGAGGGTGGCGAGGAGACTAGGATAAATAATTTCTGGACTATAGAAGACAAGTGAGTAGATGGGAAATCCCACAGGAGCCATACACTGGACAAGGATGACGACATGATTTCTGGAAAAGGAAATAGCGTACTTACCTGTGAGTTCATTTGAGTATTCCTGTAAACTGTTCCATCCGATGCCATTGAAGGGAGGGTGGAGGTGAGGCTGACAATGAAGGAGCTGTTGCATTGTGGGAGTTGAGAGTCCTATACCGCAATCACACACAAATGAGGGAGGGAGTCCGGATTTCCCACGCGAACTTGGGATTTCACACTTTCCGTGATGATGGCCACCTTGTTGTCTTGGGTAGAGATATCCGCACATGGTGCATTCTACCTGGTGGGCCTACTTTTTCCTTGATCCACGTGGATGACTACAAGCGTCCACCTTATGCTGTTGGGGCTACTTACCCATTCACCTAGTGGGCCCAATCTTAGCTGTGCGAATAAGCCCCTGTTGACCCAAAAATATGCTCTGGGCTCAACATGATGTTTTACATAGTTACTTCTCCATAAACACCCCTTGATGCTATGGTTCTAGTCAAAGACAGTGGCGGGGGTCATAGTTACTATGGCCTCTGCCCTTGAAAGAGTATCAGTTGGTTTCTTTCAGGGATTTATGGTCCTTCCCATGACATTTCTTCCTCATGTCAAGGTTGTTTGATTTAGGGAATACAACACTTCCAAGAGGTAGGGATCGGGACAAGCTTTTCAATGAGCTATCATGAGTTTGATTCCAAGTCAGTATGACCCCATACGAGGCACGCAAAGTCAACGTCACCCGAACAGCCAAAACCAATAGCCATGAATTCCTAGTCTAATTCTATTTAGATTATGGTATCAATGGGAAAATCAAACCCAGAAATGGTGTAGGGCAGTGCGAGACCTTTCCAACGGTATATCCCGTGCTTGGTTTCAACCCCCGGTTGGTAAGAATGACCTTTCGAAAGTTTATGACCATTTTTGGACACCAAATTGATTGCAGTGATTCATGGTTTAAAATTGGTGGGTAAAGAGTTATAAATCATATATTCAGTGATGCCACACTATAATAGACTCAGAAACCTTTCCAATGACGTCTCATTTGCCTCATTCTGACTTCAGATGGCCTGGTTAGAGCTGTCACAAGTTGGTCAATAATTTTAGGCAAAAAGGGGTCCACCAACTCGCATGACAGGTTTTCATAGCAGCTAAGATAGTCATAAATGAACCCAAAAGAAAAATATATTGTCACCTCGTCGAATTAATCGTCAATACCTTTTCAACAGTACCTCATTTGCCTCGATTGGATATCGTATGATGATTTGGCACCTTTCACAAGATTAAGTGTCATGTGGGCCCACCAGCAAGTCAGGGGTTTTAAGTGGCCATTGTTCCGGGCTGAATTTGAGGCCTGAGGTGGCATTATCTCAAGTTGGTGATGACATATTCCTGATGTACTCGTCAATACCTTTCCAATGATGTGACTTGCGTCCGATTCCGACTCCGTCTCTCCCGTCAACATTTTTGGGCTGAGTCAGCTACAACAGAGTCAAAGTCAAAATCAAAGTCAAACTTTGACTTGCACATATTTCCAAAAATATTAAAAAAATAATAAAATATTTTATTAAATACTTTCAAAAAAATTGGAAATTTGGAGAGTGGGCACGTAGCTTCTTGCAGTTTGGGGAAAATTGTTTTTTTTTTTAAATTGAAAAAAAACAAAACCTCCCTTCTCCCCTCTCCCAAGCCATTTTGGCAGTTTGGCCAGAGGGGGGAGAGCTCTGCAACAACAGTTCATGGCAGCAAAGGGAGGTAATTGACAGCAGCAACAACTCAGCAGTGGGCAGCCAGCTTCCATGCTGCCATCTCCAAATAGTTATCCAGGTAATCCATTAATGCCATTTCCAAAAAACCAATAAGATATGTTGCTGGTTGTTTTGAGGTTCTGCAAGAAGAAATTAGTTTTTGTTTGCCTGTTTCAATGATGAGGTTGCTTGCTGGTTCAGTCTGATTGTTAATGGATGAGTTCATTAAGGGTGTATGTGTGCTGAAAAATGCAAAGGAGAGGGGATTCGAACCCCTCTTGGGCACCAAGCCCAAGCCTCCATGGCTCCTTTAAATTTTGAATTGTAAAGCTATCTATTGGAGGTTGCAGGCCTGG
>SNQJ01S0298482.1:0-10451 GCA_010110895.2 Picea sitchensis
CAATTCTTTGTAAATTCTAGTTTGTAATTCTAGAAATAAACAATGGAAGAATAAGCAATAAATAAATGTAAAATGAAAACCCATATTTCCTTCATATTCCTCGAATAATTCAATCCAATTCCAGCCAAACCCAAATAAGTTACCAATTGTTTTGCTTGGGTAAATTTGTTTTTACATTTTCCATTCTTGTTGCATTTATATATATATATATATATATATATTTTATATTATCATTTAATAATGCATTTGGTTTGGTTTGCAGGTTAGGCAGGAGGGACTTTGGCCCTTAAGGCTCCAGTGTTTTAACTACAGATACCATATGTAATGGCTGAATTAATTTAAACAACCATTAAATTACAACACAACAGTAAAATTTAAAAAGTTACTTCATTAGCACATTCACAATCAAATTCATCATAATAATAAAATTTAATAACAATTTTTTATACAAAACAATGCATAATTCTTGGTAATTACCTGAACCTGATGCTATCAACCTGTGTTTGCCTGCCGCTTGCTTCCTTCCCGCTTTTGGAAAACACTACCCAAAACCGTCCTCCTTGTCAAGTAGGTAGCTCCCTAGCCCCAGGATATCAACGGATATCTTGGCCCTCCGTGCCCAAAACCCCCCGCAACCCCCGGTGCATTGTGTCAATTCCACTCAAAATTTCACTCTGCAAATCCCCAACTCTCTCCAAAATTCATCTCCAACTCCCCATAGAATCCTCCTCCCCTCCAACTCCTTTCCCCCCTTATCCCTCCTTCATCGACCACTTGGAGCTTTAACAAATTTAATTTCCTTATCCCTACATTCGTTACCTTATCTTCTTATTTAATGTCTTGTCCCATTTTTTTTAATGCTTCTTATCCTTTTATTTAATGTTTGTTATCCCACTCATATAGAGTAAGTTTTAATAAATTAAAATTATCCCCTTTAATTCTTTACTCATATAATTAAAGAGTTGATTAATAATTAAATATCCATTGACAATTATGAACAAATTGTGATGGTTAATTTAGTTCAATTTAAAAAACAATTATTGTTTAGCTAACATCTTAGGACAATCAAATTATCAATTTGAGTTATAATTAATAATCCTTTACATTTATTTGGAGGTCATTACAATGTGTGAATTTATTAGAAGTTTGTAAATATTTGTTTCAATCATGTTATAAAAACATCATTTATCTTTATGTAGACGAGATGGGGTATATAGGGAATAAGTCATTTTGTTTGATGGATAATAGGGTATATACGAGGAATAAGTTATTTTGTTTGATTTATAATATAAAAGATTTACATGTCTTATGAACTATTTATGAACTATTTACAAATGAATAATTAGTTTGACTTATCTTTCTCTCTCCAATTTAACCACTCAAAATGTTTAATTCAAGATATTATTATGCAATAACATCTTTATTTAATTGTAAACATATCGATAAATTTTCCATGGTTATTGATGTGACCGGACCTATGACAACATTGATATTTAATACACTCCATGACAAATTAGATGATCAAAAATGAAAATTTCTTTAGTAATCTAGATGATCACTATCTATTGCTTATAAGTTTAAAATATTTTCCCATATTTATTTTAGAAGTTAATTTTATTATATAGAACCCCTATGTCATTATTGGTACTCAATTGATAATTGACTTGAGTACCTCAAAGGCCACTACACCACAATGAATCATATTTAATATTGCAAGGATGTTTTTGGTTCATAACAACTAATTGCATGGTTGCATTAGTTTGGACAACTGATGAGAATAACAAGTCTTGGTGAAATAATGAGTTATCAAACACAAGGGACCATTTTGACATGGGTTTGGGAAAACTAGTGAGCATAATAGTTTACATGAAACAATGAGTTGTTAAATACAAGCACCATTTTGATATGGATAAATAGGACTTTAAGCGTAGCATGTTTTATATAGAACCACTATGAAATTGTTGGTTTCGAATTGTCCATACAATTCTCAAATACTAGAATAACTCTATTATTATTTTTTTAAGTAAGTATCCATAAATTACCTTTCAGAAACAATATTACAGTAGCGTCATGAGCGTACGAGGACTGTGAATGCTAAATTACCCCAGAGGAAACAAGTCATCCAGTCCTCCAAACCAAGAGCATACCTCAGGTTTTAATCATATGGAACATAACATCCCTGTTGAAAGTCGAAGCCAAGAGAGTCGAAACAAAGACCACTAATGAGTTGTCTGTTGTTGGCATATGGAGAGATGAAACTAAGACCATCGTTGAGGTCGCTCGTGCACTAGGTGCTTGGTATAGGGAGCATCAAGTGCCTTGTAGAATGGATAACACTTTAGTTCGAATTGTGTCTCCAGCACAAAGTTTCAAGGCAACCTTGCAATTCAGCAAGACTTGGTGTTTGATGTCCATGAGGAGGTGGACATCGAACACGAGGTCTTTTTGAATTGCAAGGTTGTCTTGAAACTTTGTCTTTGAGCCTTGATCAAAAGAAAGTGTGGATGAGATCACATGGTTTCTCTATTTGGGCAGAAGTTGTCTTCCTAATGAGACTGGGTAGGTGGTGGATGCACAAGTGGTGGCTCAGGAGTTGAATTCTCGAGGTTAATTTGGTGGGACAACCAAAGGGGAAAGTTGTGAGGAAGAGGCAGTTTGGGGGAGAAACCCGGTGGAGTACAGGAGTTTGAGCAATTCGACTCAGCCGAGGACCATGGCGAGACAAAGAGAGGTGATTTGGCACAAGAAGCTGATCGAGGAGGAGGGAATGAAGGAGGAGGAGATGCAAAGAGGATGGAAGTGACAAGCCACGTGGAAAAGAATGACTTCAGCCATAGTGAGCATAGGAATAACTCAACACCACTGAGTGTGCCTTTCTAATTTAAAAGGAATCTACAAGCTCGCGTTTTCTCTAGATCTATTTTTGAACAGATGGGTGAAGAGGAGCTAATCTTTCGGGATTTGAATGATACATGAATATATCAGGAGTTTAACTCTCGGTCTTAGATATGTGAACTTCATTAGAAGTTAGGTGTTTTTTTTAGTGGAGTAGATGAGTAGTTGAAGAAAACCTGAGAGGACCTCTCGTAGATGTAGATGAATGGTTGGCCCAAATGAGGCGTCCAAAGTAGTATTATTGAATAAGAGATGAAATAGTTTTCTTGACGGAGCTGAGACTATGTTACAACACATATTTTAATCGAACATTCATTTGAATATAGAGAAAGACGTTTTTCTGGGATATGACCTTTCTATATGTGTTGATGTGTTTATGAATGTCATTTATTCTTATGAATGGATGTTGTAAATGTATGTTTAAAAATCATATTAGGGGATAGATGAATTTCTCTATCTATGAGTTTGCTAGAATTATTTCTGGGTTATTTGGGTAGGGTGCACAATGGAGTATCAAAACTCTGCAGCTAACACAAGGAGTGTGCATCTAAATCTCAAATCAAGTTGAGGAAAACGTGTTAGGATGGCACACGAGAAGGATTCAAGGACTCAAGGGAGAAACCTCAATATTCTTGAACACCTTAGAGGCTGTGCATAGGAAGGCACAAAGAGATATAATTGTTAGGGTTTGTAGAGATTTTCCGCATTAGGCGTCCAGTGAGTGCAAGAGGTAAGCAAAGACTTTGTTTCAATTTTTGAGAAGAGAAGTGTCAAGCAAAGACACTTACAGAGTTTTAGATACTACGGAAAGCTCCACAAATAGTTCTTGAGCCAATGTTGCCAAGAAGGAACTTATTTCCCTTCAAGGGGCGGAAGGGACAAAAATCCTTGAGGCCGAGAGGTTAAAAGCTCATGAGGTTTGTATGAGAGGTTCCAGGAGCCCACCAAAAGTGTTTTGAAAGACAAAGGGGTGAGACCCTTAGGAGACTTCGGTAAACCAAATAGCAGAATATATAGCACAAGGAAGGGCGTGAGAGAACTTGCTTCACATTCAAAATCTCAGAAGGGAAAGCATTCCTAGGAGTAAGAAATATCCAGAGCGGTCGGCTCGCAGGAGAAAGATCTGAGGTTGTGACCTTCAAAACACATAGAAAAATCTTCTAAGAAGAAGTCGGAGGAGAGCCATCTCAGGATGAATAACACTTTCCAAAAGTGTAGACAAATCCCAAGGAATGGACTCATAGAAAGATCAAAGACTGAGCCCTTTGGAAAATAGAAATCCTTCCAAGTCACGGAAAGAAACAAAATCTTGGGAGGAGGAGCGAAAATGATAAGTTGGTCCCGGCAGAGGAAGATTATGGACCCTCATATCATAATCCAGACAAGATGGCTGATGCATAAGGGAGGATATATCTAGTTCAATGGATCTAGGTGCGAGAAGGACCAATAGCCAGATTGGATATAGAGGTAAGTGCACGAAATTTAACATTCTGGAAGTGCACATGGTCAGCAAACTGACAAAATCAAAGTTTGTGATTCAATCGTAGCCATTGGATCATGGAGGGATCTAAACCGTCAATCCGAGGAAATCACAGAATCATAAATCAGGAGAAGGGATGTCGCGCATTATTCCAACTTCCATCCATCCATTCCATCCGGCTCCATCCATCGATCCATCCATCCGTCCATTCCATCCACTCCATTCCATGTCCATTCCATTCCATCCATCTCTTCCTTCGTCAGATCCATTCCTTCCATCCATCCATTCCTTCCATCCATCCATCCATCCATCCTCCATTCCATCCATCCATCCATCCTCCATTCCATCCACTGTCCATCCATCCATTCCATCCATCTTTCCTATCCATTTCCATCCGTCCATTCCATCCATCCATCTATCCATCCATCCATTCCTTCCATCCATCCATCCATCCATCGTCCGTCCGTCCAGTCCATCCATCATCCGTCCATCCATCCGTCCATTCCGTCCTTCCATTCATCCGTCCATCCGTCCATCCATCCATCCTTCCATCCATTCCATCCAGTCATTCCATCCATTCCTTCCGTCCATCCATCCTTTTGTCCGTCCATCCTTCAATCTTTCCATTTCCTTTTCAATCCATCCATCCATCCATCCACTCCTATCTCCATCCATTCCATTCCATCCATCCATCCTCCATCCGTCCGTCCTCTCCTTCCTCCATTCCTTCCTCCATCCATCCTCCATCCATCCTTTCCATCCATCCATCCTCCTCCATCCATCCATTCTTTCCTCCATTCCGTCCATTTCCATTCCGTCCTCCTCCATCCTTCCTCTTTCCTCCATCCATTCCTTCATTCCATTTCCATTCTCCATCCTCCATCCTTCCACGTCCGTCCATTCCATCCGGTCCTTCCTTCATTCTCTTCCATCCTCCATCCTTCCATCCTCAGCCCATTCTCCTACCATCCTACAATTGCATTCAATATTCTGCCTCCTCCTCCCCTCTGCTGTTGGTAATAGACGATCCCTCAGAGTATTGTAATGGATGAAATTATTCCAAAAGTACTCATCGTTCATATATATAATTCTTTCCCAAATTTACTAACAGTCCATTTTCAACCAATCGATCACTCCGCGGAAGAATCATTGGCCAATCCATTAGTTGTGACTGCAACGCAACCCACATTCTCTAGTTCGACCGCCTCCACATGTTCAGTCTTCCACGGAGTGAAGTATTTGACAATAAAATTGTTTCTTAATTGATTGTTGGTGTCTTATATCTGCAAGGATGTTTTTGGTTGACAACATCTATTTGAATGGTTTATTACTTTAGACAAAGTGATGGGAATAATAAGCTTAGATGAAACAATGAGTTATGAAACACAGAGACCATTCATATATGAGTTTAGTCATATTAGTGGGCATAATAAATTTGCATGAAACAATGAGTTATGAAACAAGCTTTAGTTTTATATGGATAAATCACGACGAGGTAGCATATTTTGTACTGAAATCTTCTCTTACCAAGAACACCTTCTTTGATTTTGTGCAAAAGCTTATAGGAGGATTTGGCTTCGTCAATGTAGTTGGAGGATACCTATATCTAAATTTTCACCTCCCCAACCATTGTTCTCTTCCTCTCCCTTCCATTTTGTTGGAAACGTTGTGAGTCCTTGTTCCATTGTCCTTGATCTTCATATTCTCTTTTAATCATGTTGTTTAATAATTTTTTTTACTGTTTAGTTCTTGTACTCCATTGTAAATCCTTTATCCTCCATAATGAAAATTGAAATAAAATTATCCCTCATATCTTGTACAAATGAGACATTGTCAAAATATAAAGGATTACTTGACTCGAGATGGAAGGGAAAGATACAAACTCATCCTATTCGGTACCTATCATAAACACAAACTTGAACCTATACTCCTATGTCTTGTTCTTAAAACTAGAAATAATTTTCGACTAATGTCGTATATTTGAGAATCCCTCTTGTCTACATTCCAGCCATTGAGAATCATGTTGAGATAGAAATGAAGATACCAGTAAAAGTACTTCTTGAACATAACATCAAAAATTGTACATTTGATTTTCTTTACGTACATTTTTTTGAGCATTATTACCTCGACAAATAGTTCCCACAAAGCTCTAAATCCATTCAATTCCATGTTCGCTAAGTCTACATATTGAACCTTATCCCCAACTCCAAAAAGTTGATACAAAGGTGTCTCATATTCTCTAGCTGCAAAAAGTTGAGACAAAATTGTCTCATATTTAAATGCAATTGGTGATTGTGGAGATTATTATATATTTTTTAAGATTGTTCTTCCACATCCATCTTCCCTATTTATACTTTTTGTGCTAACCAAGTACAACACTAAAAGCTACTGCTTTGATATTTCTTCTCTTGTTGTGCATGAGGGATTAAATGATTGTTAGTGGCATTCAGTGTGGTCCACTTGGACTTCACTTCCCTCTTCTTGTTAGATATCAACTTTTTGGATGTAATACGTGCACTAGGAACCTCATGACAATATCCTAGAGATCATTATCTACCAATGATAATGTAACCCACACCTTCAATGATAAGAAATTTTTAGCACCATAAAATATGTATTCAAACCTAAGGATGGCTAATGTGATCTTTCAGATCTATTGCAAAAACTCAACTTAATCTAAAAATGAAACTTTGAAACATTGTGACTACTCTTCATTATGCTCTAGAATTGATTTGCCCTTGCAAATCCTAGAGAATATCAATAACATAGATAATCTCTCATACCATGTGAAGGATTCCAATCCCAAGCCACTACATTCCTTATGATATTAATTAAACAAGTTATTGGTGAATTTAATTATTGTTAAATTAAATTTCAAAACATAGCATTCATCACACCATGGTTGGAAATGAAATAGAAAAGAAAAAAATCAATTTCACACATACATGAGTAGCTTCGATCCATTGTGAAGGGCCAAGTAGTGAGGTTGGAAGAGGGTCCTGTATAAATATCTCAACATGTGTGGAAGTTCGAGAGCCATAATTCCATCATTTTCCTCTCCACTATTTTCCAATATCTTTAATACTAATTCAACTGAAAACCAAAATGCATATCTTTTACATTTCATTGGAATCATCACAAGCATCAAAAAATTAATCAATATATTGATATATCTATGAACTAATAGTTGTATTTGCACCTTGATACAATGGCTAGAATCCGTATAGAAAGTTTCTATAGATATCAAAGCATCAATTGAACAAAATAGATTTTCTTATTGGTTTCTTGAGATTGGGCATAGATTTGGTACTTATAGATTTCTTTTTGAGCACATGGGAGTGTCACACACTTCTTGCCTCCCTCATTGTTTCTTATTATCCCTATCACAACCCAATTATTTTTGTCGGTGGTTTCCCTTTCTCTTGTATTGGGTGTGCTGCAATACTTCCACCTTGAGTGTACATTGGCATGTTCTACAAATAAGAGGAAAAAAAATTTAGTTTCATTGTGCCCCTCTTGGACTTCCCCACGAGTCAGGCCAACCCTCTCACTCTCCTCCCACACACATTTCCTCTACATGTGGTTTGGAGTCGATATCTCCATATGCCTCAAGAGGGGTGAGGGAGGAACACGACCTGGTATCTGACTAGAGGCCGGAGGCGAGGAGAGCGTGGCTCTCCCTCCGATGGCGAGTTTCCCTCCCACCCACGACATTGGCCCAATTTGCTCCACTCCCACCTTCACTTCCGTTCCGCCCATTCGAGACAACAATCCGGACTTATCTCCGCTATATCCAGCACATATAGCGGAGATGGTTCAACAGCCTTGGAAACTCCCTCGACTTCACTCCCATGCTTAGTCCGTCCCCTCCTTGCCACCCTCCACCTCCTCCTCCTCCCTTCTCCACCTCCACATCACCTCTACCGCCCCCGTTCCTTCGGCTCCTTCCTCCGACTCCCCCAACTTCCTCTCGACTCTCCACATCCACCTCCACTCTCTTCAATATGCTCCTGCTGCACAGAAAAGGACGCTTTAGAGGAATCCACATATGCCATTAAGTGAGGAATCCCAGGCACATCTTGGACAGATGCCATCAGCAGAGACACAGAATAATGCTGGGGCTTGGAGCAAAGGCTCGACCCCAGCATTGGATAATTCCTTCTGGCTCCACGTTTCTTGTTTTCCTATGTTTTTGGTTGGATTTTAGTTCACAAGCTTTTGCCAGGCACAATACTCATGTTTAGGGTGACCACACTCAGGTTTAAGAATTTTTGGTCTTAGCAAACGACCAGTCTTTTGGGTTTTTGTTTGTTTAATATAATTCATAACTTAGAAAAAGTGGAAACCTATTTCCTATTTTCTTTTTTTAATAAATTATGGATTATTCTTGTTAAATCTAAGATTTATGATATTTGAATATACCACAATCTTCAGAACCTTCCCCGTGGTCCATATGCCGTGTACACTACGAGTAAGACGCTCCCCATGGTCCCTCCTAGAATTCCATTCAAAATTCCGTCTCCCACTCCTCCCCTCCACTCTCCATGACGTATTAATAGAAGATCCCTGTGAGTACCGTAATGCATGAAATTATTCCAAAATTACAAATCGTCCATATATCTAATTATCTCCCAAATTTACGAGCAGTCCATTATCGGCCAATCGATCAGTCCATGAAAGAATCACTATTATATACTATTTAACGCTCCCATAACCATAGAAGTGAAAATGGTGATGCCGCTGTCTACCAAAACCAATGCGTCTGTTCTGAGGTGGTTGTTGCTCTCTTCAGAATTTGATTCCCTCATTAGAGCAAAAACCTTCCGACACACTACACATTCTAGGTTTAGGTTTACAGTACATATTTCTACGTTTTTCTTGCAAAACGTATTCTCTAGCGCTCGTAATCGTAACAGGATTTGAAATTTTTTCATTCATATGAATGAAACATGAATATATATTTTCATGCAAGGGAGCGTATTGAATATTGTATATTCAAATATCATAAATCTAAGATTTAACAAGAATAATCCATAATTTATTAAAAAGAAAATAGAAATAGGTTTCTATTTTTTTCTAAGTTGGAAATTATATTAAAACAAACAAAACCCAAAAGACTCGTTGTTTACTTCTAAGACCAAAAAATTCCTAAACCCGAATGAAGGTGGTCGATTACGGGGCAAAAACTTGGCGGAACTAAACTAATTGAAAACATAGAAAACAGGAAAGGTGAGCGACACCACACATTCTAGGTTTAGGTTTACAGTACATATTTCTACGTTTTTCATGCAAAACGTATTCTCTAGCGCACGTAATCGTAACAGGATTTGAAATTTTTCATTCATATGAATAAACATGAATATATATTTTCATGCAAGGGAGCGTATTGAATATTGTATATTCAAATATCATAAATCTTAGATTTAACAAGAATAATCCATAATTTATTAAAAAAAGAAAATAGAAAATAGGTTTCTATTTTTTTTCTAAGTTAGGAATTATATTAAAACAAACAAAAACCCAAAAGACTCGTTGTTTGCTAAGACCAAAAATTCCTAAACCTGAATGAGTGGTCGTGCAGGGCAAAAAACTTGTGAACTAAATTAACTGAAAACATAGAAAACAGGAAAGGTGAGCCAGAAGGGTCGAGGCTTTGCTCCAAGCCTGAGGCACATGCCTGGTTTCTCTATGGAGCTTATATCTGTCCGAGATAGCCTGCCTTCCTGAAGGAATGCCATCAAAAGGTCCACACAGCGGCATCGCTCTAGCTCTATTTCCTTGTGCTGCATCTCGTTGATGACGACCTTGATGTGCTCGATTCCTCACTTAATGGCATCTATGGATTCCTCGAAAGCGTCCTTTTCTGCGCAATAGGAGCATGTTGAAGAGAGCGGAGGTGGATGTGGAGAGTCGCAAGAGGAAGTTGGGGAGTCAGAGGAAGGAGTTGAAGGAACGGGGGCGGTAGAGGTGACGTGAGGTGGAGAAGGAGGAGGAGGAGGTGGAGGGTGGCAAGGGCGGGACGAACTAATCTTGGGAGTGAAGTCGAAGGAGTTTCAAAGGCTGTTGAACCATTCGA
>SNQJ01S0298483.1:0-10451 GCA_010110895.2 Picea sitchensis
GCATTCAATATAACAAACCAACACTTTATTCAATTTATGCCTAAAACATCATTCAATTGCTCACAACAATAGAAGTTGCTACATTAATGATACAAATAGCATAAGGTAGCGGAGTAGGGTTAGTGTAGTTAGGGTTTTAAATTTGATTTTTGAGAGTGTTTAGATCAAAGTCTTACTTCAACGCTAGAGGTCTTAAGATTAGTGCCTTCTCGGGTAAAATGTAGTCAATTTAAAGGAGGATGCAAGTGTTGAAGGAGGACGACTAAGGACTTGGAGGGAATATCTATGAAGTGTTGCTATGGCAGGGCCTCAGAGACAAAGCCCTAGGGGAGAGAGGCTCACTACGGTGTTGCTATGGCAAGGCCTCGTGCTCTCTCCTCCTTCCTTAGATAGTAAAAATGGATAGCATGAAAGATAAAGTCAAGACAAGAGAGTGTAATGAGGGAGAGTGTTGCTACAGCAAGGCTCTATCATCAAACCCTAGAAGAAAAATGGCCCTAGGTGTAGATAACCTAGGCCTGGGACATCTCCTCCTTCTTGATATCTAGATGGTACGACTAGCAGAGGAGAGGAAGAAAAAGGAGTGTAGTTATGGCTAGGCTCTCTTATTCTACTTCAATGGCTGAAAATATCTATATTAGGGGACATGAGACAATGACCTACTTGTGTTCTTTTCACCTAGGGTTTTATTCAACAATAATCATAAATACATGAAAGAAATTAAACTACAACCATTCATTCAAGAAGTTTTGCATAAAAATGCTTACAATTCACCAAGAAATAAATGTGCAAACCCTAGTTGTAACACCTTCCTTCAAGAGAGAAACCAAAATATGCCAAAATAGCCTTCCTTCAACAAGTGTGCATCACCAAATTATCCAATAACCCAAGATAGGGCACCAATTTAAGACATCACTTGTGAGTGAGTAAGTTGTGATGAAAAAATGAGAGTGACAATCTCTCATTTATACAAAACCTTGACCTAATTTTACATTTTAGGTCAGGTAAAAGACTGACAAGGCCAAATCATCAAAATCATACTGTTTTACATTAAATTGTCAAATTAAAACCCTAATTTGAGCTATAAAGAGATAATAAGCCCCTCTAAGGGAGGCGTTAGCCCCTTCTAGGGAAAATGGGGCAGCCTGGAGCAAACGGTTAGCCCTCCCTGGGCTTCTCCAACCTGCCACAAGTGCCAATAGTGCCTAGTTTACCTCCCAAAATGTCCATACTACTTGATGACATCATGGCTATGATGGGTGACTTCCTAGGCCTTCCAAGGCCAACGTTCCACTGAAAAAGGGCAAATCCCCCTAGGTCAAGCTCTGTCAGGGTGCCTCTAGTGGAACATCCTCTTCTTCTCTGGTGCAAGACATCAATCCATCTTTTTCTCATCTCTGCCCCATGGTGGGGTCTCAACATCCATTTGATGGGCTCTTCAACCCCATGGAGGTCCGAACTGATCATATCCCCATGTGTACCGGTCCAAATGGTACCTGTTCGTCGGGTATGGTCCTACACATCAAAGGCTACACCCTCCATGGGCTCATCAGTCACAAGGTTCATAGAATTTCAATCACATTTCATCATTAATATTATTAAACATGTGCATTAAATCCCTAATACATCAATCAATAGCTCAAAGATGTTACACAAGCCTGCAATACAAGTCTGGGGAAAAGGACAAGGCTTCCTATTGGGCCAGTGTCCACAGAAAAAGGAAAGTTCCCAGAGAGACCTCATCCAAGCCATGTAAGTGGATGATGTGTTCAAGGGATGTCCAAGCATGTGGGTGCAGTAAGGGCCAAGGATGCAACGTGTTACCTATGGGTGCCTTTATAGAAGGCGAGTTGTCCCTATCATGGATGCATTTTTTCCAAGCCCATTCTTGCCTTTATTCTTCATATTCTTTTTATTCTTTTATTTTCTTTTTTTGTTCAAGAGCTAATCAGGGGACACTGCCTTGGTGTGGTGACTAGAGCTGACAGCGTTCCCGACAAGTAATTTCGCATAAATGAGAAGGTTGGCTCATGATGAGACCCCCTTTCCCTTGGCCATGCAACCAAGATTCACTGCCCTGGCATGGTGACTAGCTGGTGGCAATGTCATATTGCTAGATACCCATGAACCTAATAGGTTGGCTCATGATGAGACCCCCTATCCACTAATTAGGTCTTGTTTTATTATTTTTTTCGGGTCCCTCTTGTTTCTTGCTAAGAAGATTTTTATTGTTTTCTCAGGGATCCCTGGGCAAAGCATCTCAAGGTTTATTCTTAGGCTTTTATCTTTTACCATCTTTCTTTTACCTTCTGGACCTTTAGCCCCTTCTTCCCACGAGGTAAGGTGCAGTCCTAAAAATAGGTCAACCCAATGCCCGGACAAGGGGAAAGGGATAGATGAGTGGGAAACAAGATGTAAAAGTAGTAGTATGATGGGAGCAGATGATGGCTTTTCAGAAATCCCCCTAGTGGAAAAACAAAAACCTACAGACACAGGCTTGCTAGGGCACCCTGTCAATCCCCCCAAACATGGTCGAGTGGGAAAATGTAAGATCCAAGTAGTTGTTATATATAAAAGGAATCATATGCATATATTCAAAGTTTTTAATGATCAAAAGAGACACATACCATGATACCTAGACCAATTACCTCATGGAGCAAGAACCTCTTCTGATACAGGACCAAGCCGATGGTGATGGATGTTGTTGCTATTAACAAGACAAGGACAATGGAAGAAGAAAAGGTGGGCCCTCCAGGGCCATGCTTAGGTCAATCCTTCTCTCGGTACTCCATGTCTAGGAACTGTGGTCCTTGAGACATGATGTCCAAGTTATCCCTAAAAAGTAGGGATAACAAGTCTCCTTGCTCCTTGCCCTTTCTTACAACTGCTTGGTCATGCTAAGCTAAAATGACTTCTAGTTGAATAGTTCTACAGTTTGGCAACATAACCTTGCTATTAAATTTTTCCTCCTTCTTTCCCAAGGCTTGCCTTTGTTATATATCTCTGAGAGGAGGTTTGGGAGAGGTTTATAGATCTTATAGAGGCCACTAGAAACTTGAATGATGTGAGTTCCTAGGTATTAGCCAGAAATATCCAAATCATATCTCGCCTCTCTCCTCATAACTCCCCAATTCTAGAAACTTGATAGTGCCTCATTGGTAGCACAACTAGTGTCAAGCGAGTCCCTCACTTTTTGTCTACTAGGTGTCCCACGAGTATGCCTAAAACTGTGTAAAACAAGATCCAATATGTGTAAAACCCTAGGCACAAGATGCATTAGGGACTTAATCCTATGATGGCTTCCTCTTTGACATATAGGGTGGAGATTAAGTCTATAAAACCCACCTATAGCTACTATTTATATTATAATAATAATATAAATATAGGGTGCATTGAAATTCTTTGCAGGAAGGATCAAGTTGTGTATTTTTTGCGTTAACATCTGGTGACTCCACAAGGAAATATGCTTTGTGCAAATTAGAAATCATGATATTTGGTTTTGAAGAAATAAGTTGGGTGGAAAATGACATAACTAATGATGGCTAAAAGCAATTGAGAAGTAGACCAAAAATGCTTGAGTATGTGAAATTATACCACAGGGGAATAAAAGTGGAATTTAAAATGATACATGTAATGGGACTTCATGGAGAAATTCATGGAAAGTGATATGTATGAGGGTGTTTGGTCCTATTAGTATAACAACATAGGGGTAGTAAGTATTCACTTGAGTAGACAATTTTTATTGAAGCTTAAGATTTGATGTAAAAATTTTACAAAAAATTTATGATATGCTCTTATTTGAAAATAGTACAGAGGGTAGAAAGGGAAAGAAGAAAAAGGCAAGAGTCATAGACATCAAGTCTCTAGTAGAGAATTTTACTGTAGGTACAGGTAACTATTTCAATCATCATTTAAAATGAAAAGAAAAACATAACATCTTTGTTGTGTGTTTATTTCATAACTGATTGACAACATTTGCCAACAATGATATATCTAGTGACTTGACTGATCCAGTTGACTCTGTCTTAACAAATAAAATTACAAACCAAAAAATAAAAATAACAGGACCAAAAAAAAGCTATGCTAAAACAATGCAAGCATGAGTAAATATAAAAAACCTGAAAGAAGTATATACAAAAGAATATATACATGGAAAATGAAATCATCAACTTAGACTTAAGTAGGATGATACTTGCCATAGAGGTACATATCATATGTCTTACATGTGGGTCTCGCCGCTTGGAAAACTTTGCGCAAGGAAAACTCAATGACATGACAACCAACATATGCATATGATGGAGAAAAAATACCTACCAAGATCCAAAATAAATCGTTACCAACCTCCAATACATGCCAACCAACAAGATGCATCATGCATCTTACACTAAAAACATATATGGGATTAGGTTTTTGATTTGAAAATCTAATGCCAAATTTAGGATCTATGAACTCATCAAGCATCTTAATGCCATATGTTGCAATATTTTTAGTAGGAATAGGGTCTGTGCAATGCAATGAAGAATATTAACGATTTTAAATACATAGGAAGGCCATGATCTGAATGTGAGAAGGTATTACTGACAAACTTGGCAAATTAAGTTTATGTATTTTATGCATTAGATCGATAAGAATGTGAAACACATAAACTTTACAAATTGTTAAAGAATAACAATTATGAAGCATGGAATTAAAAGAACAATAGAAATTGCAAAATAAGGAGAATAGAAGCATAAATAAACAAGAGAGAAATAGATACGATTGTTAACGGAGTTCACCCAATGATGGATACGTCTCTGGGTCTCTCTTCCAGTCGTGGCCGCTTCATTAAGAAGCTCAAAATTCTATTACATCGAGAAGAAGCTTGCAATCTACTCCAAAATTATCTTTCAACTGCTATACATGATCTCCATAATCATATATGCTTTGCTCTCAAAGAGGCTCAATAGCCTTTTACAAAAATCCACCTCCACAATGGAAAAATTGCCCTTGCTTAAGTAGAAAAAAGAGCCAAGTTCACACTTAAATGCACTCAAAATTTTATGGGATTTACAAATATATGGTTTACAACCATATCCCATAAACTATCCCCAATATCTCCTTGATCCAGTTTATAGGGCTTGATCCCTTTTTAAATGGACTTAAATATTATTATATATGGTTTAAAAATAACAATATAATAACTAAATATCATAACCCACTTCCATATGAGATTTGTGCCCCTTTTTAAAAGGAGAAATGAAATATATACCATAATGTGGCATAAACTATGAGTTGGGTGCATTAATTACAAAGTATATATATGGGATTTTGTTATTGGACAAAGTTTACCTGCTCTTTGTATTGTTATGGTGTTAAGCTCTGTCAAATTACTCTACATGCCTTAAGATGTTTACATAAATGAATTATGTATGAGGTGCTTCCTTCAAACCAATGTTCAAATGACCATGGGCTCAAAACTACAGGCTTATCCATTTAATTGTTGTTCCTAGTGCTTCTTATTTCATCCTTATTCCTCTATCATGAGACCAAAACCCATGACCAATTGTAGGTCCTAACATGCTCTAATCCGACGATTTCAACATTATCCTTGAGAATAAAACAAATCAATGATCAGGACTTAATCAAGAGTTGAGATGAATGATTCTTGTTCACTCTGGCACTTCGACTATTCATGGATCAAGGAATCTGGTGTAGATAAATACCTCCGGGCAGATTTACCTACCAAATAAGTCATAGAATGCTGGTGACCACTTGCTGTCGGTTAACACCTACACTTACGTTATCCTTCTACTATGCTTGATCAACGGTCGAGAATGTTCATGAAGTAGATCAACGGTTAGTGTTACTTCGTGATTCACGCTTACTCTATCCTTCCATTGTACTTGATATGGATTTAGGAGCGGAATGAAATGATTAACAGAATGAATACAATAAACACAGAGATAGGAAGAATAACACAAATATCTAGTGAACAATATCTTCTATTAAATAATGAAATAGGCTGAAACTATAAAACTACAAAACTGAAACTTGCTCGAATGGTGGTAGTTATCTCTAAGAAAAGATGTGGTCGCTACGTGCATTCGTCTGAGAAGAATGGATTACAATGAGGCTCTAGATTCCCTTTTCATATTACTCATGAATGACAAAACCCCAGACATCCAAAAACCTAACCCTAGAAGGTGAAATGCCAAAAGTCATGTGGGCCCTATGGGTAAGTTGGTGTAATTTGGTACCTCAACTTCCTAGGGTCATAACTTTTCTATACGAGCTCCGGTTTAGGCTCGTGATAGCCCATTGGAAAGGTATTTCAGATAACTACAGATTATGTCATCAAACTGTGACTCTAACTACAGTTTGAATATGGCAAGCCAAAAGAACAATTCTTAGGGCCCCAAAACAGCCCCGAAAGTACAACAAAATGTGCTGACATGAAAACATATAGAATAAGATAGTTGGATTAGGTGAGAGGCCACTCATATCCAACTAGAGGATGTTTGGGGCTTCAGACAGCCCCAAAAGTGTAGAATCCACAATTACAAAGAAGTACAAAAGAACGTGTTGAACAAAAACATACCCGAGGAGCCAATTGGAATAGGTGGGTGGCCATTAATATCCACCTAGATCAATCCTCCCCCCTGAGGAAGAAATGGTTCCCATTGTGTTGAGTTACCCCATCAAGTGAGGAAACTTTTGCTGGATTTGGTCCCAGGTGAGCCACTTTCCTTGGTGTAGGCGTTTCCCTGCCTTGACAACCCGATAAAGATGGATCCGTTGCTGGCGAGTGCCCTTGACCTGTGTGTCCACTATCTGATCATTGGATGTTTGTTCCATGCAGTCAGGGTTGACCTATGTGGGTGTTAGTTTTTTTTCAGTCTCAGAGGTGTCCAATAATGGTGGAAAATATGGTCAAAGGAGGTCCACATTGAAGACTAGATGTAGACCAAGGAAGGGTGGAGTGTTGAGCTCAAAATCATTGCTACCGACAACCTTGGTGATAGTCTAAGGCCCATAATGAAGTGGTCAAAGCTTCAGATGGGGCCTGATGAGATGCTCCTTCTGCAAATGTAACCAGACTTTGTCGCAAACATGAAACTGGTGTGGTACCCTGTGTTGATCATGGCGCTGCTTGTACTTAGCATTGGATTTATGAAAAATCTTTTGGACCTGTTGGCGGATGTGTTGAATCCGCTCAATGAATCTAGTGGCTTTGTCAATTGTAGACTGATCAGGGGAAGAGTCTGTATGTGCGGTGGCAAGAGTAAGTGCAACATTAATGGGTCCCAAGGGTTGAAATCCCAGACCCACCTAAAATGGGCTATAGCTGGTGGAACTATGGAGAGCCTTGTTGTAATTGTGTTGGACATATGGGAGACTCTCGTCCCATGTACGTGGATGCTTAGAATTGTACATGTGCAGGATGTGCATAATCATCTGATTGATGACCTCTGTTTGGCCATCGGTTTGGGGGTGGAACGCAGTGGATTTTGTGAGTTTGGTGTCCAACAGAGACCAGAGACTCAACCAAAAAGTGTTGAGGAACCTGTTGTCTTGGTCGGAGATGATGGTATGTGGTATCCCGAAGTGGACCCACACTCATTCAAAGAAGAGATTGGTAGTATCTACCTCTGTGAAATTATTCTTATTGGCTGTGAGGATGGCCATCTTCAAAAACCGATCAACAACCACAAACACACAGTCATTTCCTTGCTTGTTGGATGACAAACCAGACATGTAATCCATTGAGATGGATGCCCAAGGCTTCTAGGGAATAGGAAGAGGGGTGTATAAGCCGTTATTCTTGAAGTTTGGCTTGGAAATGGTACAGGCAGTGCAAGATCTGATATACTTGCTGAATTCTTGTCGAATATTTGGCCAATAAAAGTGTCTTTGAAAAACGACCACAGTTTTCTCTATGCCAAAATGTCCTACCACCTAGCTGTAGTGGGCTTCTCAAATCAGCTTTGCACACTCTCTTTTCGGAACACAGATATGGCCCAGGTGGCATACGATTATGTCCTGAATGTGAAAATCAGTGACAGTTGTGCCTGTAACCAAGAGTTGTTAGGTGGTGGCGAAGTCTAGATCTTTTTGATAAAGTTGGGGGCCACTCAGATGCTTCATGTCCACATGAATGGAGCATAGTGATGAGTGCGGCCATAAGAGGATGATTGAGGTGGTCAGCAACATGATTGGAGATACATGTCTTATACTTGATGTTGAGATGGAACTGTTGCAGGTAGGTGGACCAATTCTGATGGCGGTCGTTCTGCAATTTCCCCTATGTATGTATGAACTGTAGAGGCTTGTGATCAGTGTGTATGATCATCTCTTTCCACATAATGTAATGTTTCCATTGACGACATGCTTGTACAATGGAATAAATTTCCTTGTCATAGGTGCGGTATTTATGGACCGTATCAGAGAGTGTCTCACTATGGTATGCCACTGGATGCCTCTGCTGAGTGAGAACTGCTCCCACAACATAGTCAGATGCATCAGTCTCAATCTCGAATGGTTGTTGTAGATCGGGCAATGAGAGTATTGGAGATGAGAGCAAGCGATGCTTTAGATCATCGAATGCTCATTTTTTCTCCTTCCCCCACACGACCTTTTCCCTACCACCACCCTTGGTAACTTGGCTAATGGCCCATGCAATATGGGAGAATCCCAACATGAGCAGTCGGTAGAAGTTGGCTAGTCCCAAAATGCTCTGAATATTGATCAGTGTGGTCAAGGCTGGCCTTTCACGAATGACTTGGATCTTAGTTGGATCAACATGTACCCCATGCTCATCAACAATGTAGCCCAATCATTGGAACCTGTTCATGCTAAAAGATCATTTTTTCAAGTTGGCATAAAGCTTGTGCTGTCACAGAGTGCTCAAAACCTATTGAATATGCCGCATGTGCTCCTTCCACATTTTGTTGAAGATGAGGATGTCATCCAAATATACTACCACAAAAGAGTTGGTGAAGGGTCTCAATACATCATCCATAAATCTCATGAAAGTGGTTGGTACAATTTTTAAGCCAAAGGGCATGACCAGTCATTCATATAGACCTTCTTTAGACTTGAAGGTTGTCTTCCATTAATCAGTTGGTTCGATGGGAAACTGGTGGTAGCCATACTTTAGGTCAATCTTGTTGAATAAATTGGCCCCCTTGAGTTGGTCAATAAGGTCATCAATCCTAGGAATGGGGTAGCGGTTCCTGAAAGTGATTGTGACATCCCCAAAAATAAAATATTTTTTGAAATTTAAATTTGCTGGAAATTTATTCCATTTTTAGTAAATTCGAACTATGACACCATTTGACTATGACACTTGTATAAAAACTGAATATTTATATTGATTTCGGGAGGACAAATGGAATAGCCATGTTAAAATCAGTTGACCATAACTCCATGAGTGGGGAACATGTTGGAACTACCTCTAGGCTGATTATTACAAGTGGAAAATCAGTGATTTGGCCATTGGCAACCCCCGAAAATCAGGGATTTAGAAAGTTGTGAAAATTCCCAAGGGAGGGAAAAGACCTAGGCAAATTGATAAATAACATATGTGAGGAGGTAGGACGCTGCCAAGTATCCTAGGAAAGGAAACTATTGATTTTTCCTTGCTATTATGAACACTACTGAGTGAGTGTGAGGCAAGAGGAATCTGTTGGAATTGAAGGGAATTTATGAGGAGAAGTTTTCCAAGTTTTCCCTCATGGATTTATGGTCAGGCTAGGGGGTGAATCGGGCAAGTGATTTTGGTTGCCCTATTCTACGGTCGGGAGGAACGTGGTTGTTCCCTTTGTCTTCCCACACACTGGTTCAGATATGTAAATCTTCTCCTGCTTTGTTTGAATGATTTGTGTATTTGAAATTATGCATCTAATTGTGCTAAGTTGAAATAATTCCATGGATGACATCTGTTCGTAGTATGAAGTTTATAATCAAAGACTAAATTCTGGGAATGGTTCCTCCTAAAACTAAAATGCTAGGCAAAACTATCTATATAAAAATGAACCTGAAAGAATAGATCCATCTACAGGATATGTTTAACTCTGTAATCGAAATTCTAGTTAGGATTATGTGTGTATAAATGTGCTTGAAAGGAACAGATATATTTATAGGCATATGTTCATTTCTATGACTGAAATATTAAGCAGATCTATCTATGAATAATTGGAGTTGAGTAAGTTTGTACATATATAAACGTTTAGGTGTATCTCTGTAATTAAATTTCAAAAAATCGTATCACTTAGTGGAGACTTCCTTTCTAGTATAACTTGGAATTGAAGAGAAATACGAGACAACACAAATCCTATGGATCATATATATGTTTATATATTATACATATATATTATTTTGGAAACTGTATAGGCATCACAACAAACCGGAAGTGGACTATCTACAACATAAATAGTTAATATTATATATGTTTGTTCATGTATTATATGAAT
>SNQJ01S0298484.1:0-10451 GCA_010110895.2 Picea sitchensis
TTCCTTAGGTCTCTGTTGTTCCCGCTTCGCTCCGATGCTCTTGTGAAATCAGGTCCAAGACAACACAAACCAACCAAAGTGAAGATAGCAAAGTATATTCAATGTCAACCCATGCATATGATCAAGGAGTTATGCAATAAAATAAAAGTGATTTTATGGGAAAGTGACATGCCGCTGTATTATATTAAATGAAAGTAGAAGATACAACTATATTGCCTTGATGTCACAAGCTTCCTTTCAGTGACCCTTGGTTCCAACACACACACTTTCTCTACGTTTGCATGAAGAAGATCCAATACAACTTGATAGACCCAATAGAGTCTTCAAGCTTCTATCCAAGCAGATTTCTCCACACAATTCTTTCACCAATTCTTCATTCAATATTTCTTAACCTTTTCCATGAGAAACCTTTCAATATATAAGAGAAGGAGAGATGGTTAAATGGATGAGGATGATCCCACTAATTTTGAGAAGTTAGTAGGATGCCAACCATGCGAATGCCAACTCATTTTCTAGAAGATTTCCTTCTAGAACCTTCGTGACCTCTTCTCTTTTCCAAGCTTTGAAATAGGTTTGCACCCTGCCTATAGAGCAGACTGCGAATAGTTCACACCCTAAGTGTGGGTTGCCTATGAGAATGAAGGATTTTCGCATCCTATAACATAGGCAACTTGCGAACTCATCTTAAAAATGTGTTTCTGGAAGAAGACATCAGTCACTGTTCTCAGGCAAAAAGTCCTTGTGGGAGCCTGCATACATCACTTGTAGAGACATCACCAAAGTGACCAAAATAATGTGTAACACTATCATATGTGACAACATCATGGCTATACATCATGCAAGCAGTAGGATTGGTTGCAAGATTTCAATCTGCACCAAAGGAGACACATGCACAAGTAGTAAAAAGAATATTTGAAGGGCACATTGGACTTTGGCTTATGGTATTCAAAAAGTATGGACTTCACTCCAACAACATATACAGATGCATATTGGGAAGGAAGTATTGGTGAAAAGAAAAGTACCAATGGAGAATACTTATTTCTAGGAAAATGTCTAGTATCACGGTTGAGAAAGAAGCAAACTTCAATCTCTATATCCACAACAAAATCCAAATATATCACAACAACAACATGTTGCACACAAGTTCTCTGGATGAAATGGAAACCGAAGGATATCAAGGTAAAATATGATTTTCCAATCTCAATTATCTACGACAACACAAGTCCAATCAACATTCCAAAGAATCCTATTATGCACTCAAAGATGAATCATATTCCCACAAAGTACCACTTTCTAAGAGAACATGTAGCCAATAAAAGTGTCAAACTAGAATACATTTCCATCAAAGAACAAGTTGCAGATATTTTTAATAAACCCCTTCCTAGAGACACATTTGAATATCTCATACAAAATCTGGGAGTGATATACCTCTCATCTCATTAGTAAATGGAAGCATGAGTTCAGGGGGAGCATCCCTCTACCATTTATGTCAAAAGGGGAGAATTTTCATCTAGAGGAAGAATGGCATGCACAAGGAGAGTTGCAGAAAGGGGGAGTATTATAAATTTGACTAAGAGTTCCCATCAATAACAAAGGGGGATATTGTTGGAAATATTGTTTTTCATTGATGTCAAAGATAGAGGGAGAATAAAAATTTCCAAGATAAATATTGCAAGATGGATATTGTTGGAAATATTGTTTTTGGATTTTTGATGCTCACTTTGGATATCCTATCTGTTATAGCCCTAAAATTCCATACTCGTGCATACATGGCATTGGCCTTCTTACTTGCATAATTTTCCAAATCACTGCTGAGGAGATCTATTTTAAAAACCAATTTTTAGAGCATGTACACGCCATGTTGCACTATTTCCCATGTACATACGCTTGATGCATGCTATACATCCTATGTACATAGACTTGTTGCACACTAAACAACCCGCGTATATCTCCAAAAGTTGCAAAAATTAAAAATATGTAAGGAATTCGGTGGAATTTATGGGCTATTGGAGGTTTCCCAACCAATTCACCTTCTATTGACCGTCCCCCAACCAAATAACCATCCTTTTTCATATAAAAAGAGGTCTTGGGGTCTCATTCCATAACCAAGCATTAGAAAGGTGAAACTCTTCCCAATTTCCCTTCCTTTCCTTGCCCAGGCATTTGCAACCTTTTATGAGTTATTGACTCAACATTCCCTCTTCAGCCCCTTTTCTTTCATACAATACATTCCCTTCCCTTGAGGTGAATAGTAGATTGTGAGAAGAGGATTATTGAAGTTCACTTGGAGCATTGTTAAGAGGATCCCGGACCAGGTTCGCAGAGCGTCAGTTTGCAAGGATTGTAAGCTTCAATCTTTGATTAATGAATAAAAGAATCTCGTTTCCCTATCCCAAATGATGATGTTTTATGTATTTTCTTTGATTTATACATAAAAATTGATATCTAACCCCAATTGATGAATAGAAATAGCATGGCCTTGTTTGTCCAGTTTTGGATACAGGTCAGCTTTGGGAGGAGACTTGCAGCCTTGGGAGCTACATAGCTTGAGGAGATCGTCACCAAACGTTGGATAAAAGGTACTGTTACTGATCTTCTCTTTCGCTGCTTTATGTTAATCTATTTTGGTATGTTTGGGGTAGTGTAGAAACTAGATTGACTTTTAGGGAGTCATTTTCTCTACCTATACTTTAAACCCTGGTATAATTATAGGGGGATTTTCCCTCTAGCAGAATTGGCGACTCCACTGAGGAGTCTCTCTAGGTTTTTTAGGGAGGTTTTTTTGGGTTGTTGATTGGCTTCTTGTTTTCCTTTTGAGTTTTAGTCAAGTTTACTGAGTCTTTTAAGGGTTTCTGGTCACCTATAAGGTGCATACCATATTTCCCTGCCTTGTTAGTCTTCCTTGTCTTTTTATTTTTGAAAAGTCTTAGAGGTGTATGCACCTTGTTTTGGGTCAGTCCGCGTAAATACACGCTATGCACAGTAGACATCCCGATTACATACACAAACTGCTGATGCAATAGCTTCCATCTCTGTGTCTTGAAAGTGTTTTTTAACAAAGATACAATTTGCCTCTTTCCTGATAGAAGTTCATACTTCTCAAGACTTTCTTGAACCAGTCAGAGTCTCTGTCTTTGGCCATAGCTTGGGTTAAAGTTTCAGTTAGCTGTTCCTTAGTTTTCTTTTATTTTCCCTAAAAGGTTTATAGCGATCTGTCAAGTTTTAGATCCTCCTTTTGGTTTCTTGGTTGAATCCCTGTGATCCACATTTGTCTTAGGATCTTTATCAATCTTGTTTTTAGTTTTCTCTTTGTTCCTGTTTCTTTCTTTGAAAAACAAAAAAAGTTTTTACTTCAATTTTTCTTGTTAAAGCAGTTCGAAAAAAAAATAAAAATTTCTTGCATTTAGTTTGGTAAAGTAGTCAAGGTTGTTATTTGCAAAAGAAAAGGAGTCTTCATTTCAAAGTTCTTTTCGATTTCCTGAAATACAAGTAGTTTTTCTTAGTCAAACAAAAACAAGTTTTAGGATTTATACATTCACAGGATCTTGAAAAATTGATTAGAAAAGTTTAATTTTACAAAGATTTTTTACAAGCTTTGCTTTAATTTCAAAGTATATTTTTCTTTCAAATGCTTTAAAGTTATCTTCCTTATTCATCTCTTCATAACACCATCAGTTGCACTACCACATCCTTTGCGTAAATCAAGCCTTAAAATTAATGATTAACTTAAAATATATTAGACTTTTTGTTTGTAGGGTTCATCGACTAGTTTAGGGTTTCAGGGCCTTGAATTAGGTGTGAAGAGGAAACTCTTCAAGGCCACTAATTTAAAACAAACATTCGAGTATGAGATAGGGAGTGTTTTTAATTCCAACGCCGTCAGAAATAGTCGATAACCCCATCTAACATAGGGGATAAAAACGAGGTCGGTGAGGAAAGGTAGAGGATATAACCCCTCCAAAGATAGACTAAACGTAGTGGGGATTGTATATTGAGGGTATTTCTCAAGAACAATACTGATCGCAGTTTCCCACGGAGCTTCGTGGACCTTGAATCCATTCGAGATCCTTAGTTCTCTTCCAAACCAATTGCTTTCGTCACCTTTGAAGGGCTTCAAAATTGTTATCCTACTCATTACGATCTTCACGACTGTCGACTATACCCACCTAGTGATTGACTGTGAGTTGGAAACCTAGTTTCCCATATTTTACGGACTTACATAGGTGACTACAAGGGTATACCATGGTACCTAGGGTGGATGTCAGATCATGCTTCACAGAGTATACCTGGAGGGTGATTCCATGTCCGAGTTTCACTTACACTGGTTAGTTGCTGTGTCAGCGATAGGCATAACCATCCTTCCCACTAGTTAGTCGACCGCTTGATTTATCTTTAGGAATTTTTTTAGTGTGTGATTTGTGTTCTACGCTAGTCAATCCTTACTGTGTCATTTGATCATTTCACAAAGTCGAATATTAACAGCTCCGTCGGTTGCGAAGGCTTCAAGGCCTGTCACCAGTTACTTTGGAGCCACCTCCGCCACCGTTGAGGTGAAGAATTGATCAAGAAGGATCGTTTGAAGTGACCAAGACGCAAAAAAATGTGCTTGAGACTACTCTGAGAGGAGACTTTCCGGACCTGAAGGAATCCATCATTTTTGACCTTGATACTAAAGGTTGCAAGCTATCCAATCCTTTGATTATCGACTTGTCGACACTGATCTTGATACAGATTGTCCCCCCCAAGGTGACATCTTCTGAGCGCCAGCTAGTTCTACGGGAGACAATGGAAGCAAATGATGCTACTTCATCTGAGAGTCCTCGTACTCCCATTACGACTACTACTAGAGGGGGCATCCTACCTCCTCCCCCACCTTTGCCAGTCAGGACTTTAGTTGTCCCAACTCCCACAACTACAGGTAGTGGTATGATACCTTTAATGACTTTGACCACTGTTTTGTTTACTCAGAATGCGACATACGCTCCCTTCTCATATGGGATGCTCGGCTTTGATACAGACTTAGTCCTTACTTATTCTACCTTACAGACCATGGTTCTAGGGGTAGGGAGCTCAAATGCTCCCTTGCAAGGGTCAACCATGGGAACTGATGCCCATTTTAATGCCATTCCTTATGGTGGGGGTCATATACCTCCTTCGTACCCTTCGCTTGGCAGTGCTTTTCAGCAGCCAATCGTGCCTAACACTAATTATAGCTTGTTTCTTGGAGGCAGTTTAGGACCTTTCTCTTACACTACGTCGGTGGGATCTATGTCATTCTCTTTGTTTGGTGCATTTGGTAACAACACTTTTTCTTCGATTGCTTTCTCGACTAGGAGAAACCCCATCTTTGGTCAACAGAACCCGGTGCAAGGTACAATTCCTTCACAAGAGTGACGAGTGGAGTATACTCCACACATGGTCTTTGGAATCCTTGGCAGGGCTCATTTCACTCGCAAGGAATGTTGGTCAAGGGTACCCCCTTCCATACTCAATGAAACCCTGGGCAAGGCTCTGTACCCATTCCTGTTGGATCGATTGGGGACATCCCCTTCCAAGGTCCTTGGAACACAACGCAAGGAGAAATCCCTGTGCAAGTTATGTCGTCCAATTTCAGGAGTCAGTCGATGATGCCTCAACAGATGTAATTTCATTTTGTTGATCAAGGCCACAGTTTCTACCAAAATCATGTCCAGTAGTCCAAATTTTTCTGGGAACCTGGTGCCAGTCAAAACCCAGGGCCCTCTTTTCTTGTAAATAATTCATAACCGAAACTACCCTTTCTAGAAACTCTACATTTTCTAGACTTGTCGAGATTACTGAATGACCTGATCTGTCATGATCCACATTGGTCCCCCATGCTGACTAAGTTTCCTTCAAATATTCCAAAATTTGAGGGAAAGCCTGGCAAAGATCCAGGTTATCATATGACTACCTTTCACTTGTGGTGCTAGTCAAACTCCCTGAAAGACGACTCTATTCAGTTGCACCTTTTTCAATGCACTCTTATAGGGGTGCTTTGAAGTGGTATATTGGGCTTGATGGATCGAGGTACTCTTACTTTAATGACTTGGTGATGGTCTTCTTGAACCATTTCTAGTTACCTATGAAATATGATGTCGGCACTGAATTGTTGGAAAACTTTGAGCAAACCAAGGATGACCACATCTCGGATCATATCCTAGAATGGCAACAAAGAAAGAGCTTGATTAAGGTCAAGGTCCCTCCTGCTTTTTTTCTTGAGTGGTTCTTGAAGTCTTTGGTCCCTTATATATCCAAGGATGTATCAAATTTCAGGGTGTTTTCAGAAGAGGAGGCTATTATGAGAGCCCAACAATTAGAACTGATCTACTCTTAGTATGGCATGCTCTACAAGATATTTCCAGATGCGCCATGATCTACTCTCGATAAGGCCAAAAAAAATTCTGGGCCCCACGTCGATGGCATTGTGGGCTCAACACAAAGCAAGTCCATGGATATATTTTCAAATCAGTTGCAATAATTGTCGATACAACATACTGTGCCAACTAGAATTCGAGTTCGATTGTTCCCCCTACCCAGGTGTCGGATGTAGATAATGTGCAGTTGACGAATCCCAAGGCCAACCAGTAGACCAAGGGAAAGAAGAAACAAAGAAATAAGAAGGGTAAAGGGGATAAAAAGGATGCAAATAATGTTGGCGGTGGGAAAACATAGAAGAAGAAGTCGAAGTATCTATGTAATCGTTGCACGGAAGACCACCCAACTCACCTATTCCCTTGGTTTGAAAAAGCCCAAAATCTATTATCGCAATAAAAACCTGTTGTGTTGACGAACCCTTTTCCATAAGGGAAAAATATGGCTTAGGCTTCCGCATCCACAAGAGCAACATGGGGAAGTTAGGGACCCCCTGTGCCTACCAATAACAACCCGGTCGTGAACATTTACCTGATGAACATCGATGCTCATTTATCAACCAGGACTCATGACTACGAAATTCTAGAATCTTTTGAGAAGGGAAAGGAGGCTGCTAACCCATCGAATCCTCTCCAAATTAATAAGGCAGTGGGAGAAACAATGAATCGCATCCCTAAAGGTGTGTTTAAGAAGGCTTCCTACAATACAAATGCGAGGGTCATTTAGAACTACTTCGTCGTGGAGGATCTAGAAAACAACCCTTATGCGATGTCCGCTCTGGAAGTCCTCCAAAGTTTTCCCTCATAGAGAAAATCTCTGTTGTCTGCCTTTGGAGCGACAAATACTAGTAACCCAAGAGCGATCATTTTCGATCCAACCGACTTAAAACCTCATCTTCCTCACCACATTGCCTTTCAGATAGTAGTGGCCTACACCATAGAATATTTTATGCAGAACAATTTTTGTACGATGGTTGATGAGGGTGCCTCAACTTGCATGATGTCATTGGCATGTTGGAATTCCATTGGCCAACCTGAGTTGTCTTTGTCACTTAAGTTTCTTATGTATTTTTACGGTCGGTCGTTTATACCACACAAAATAATTCCTTCCTTTCCTGTGCAGTTAGGGGGTAAAACTGTGTGTGTCAAAGTTACAGTGGTCGATGCACCTCTCGACTAAAATATTTTGTTAGGAAGGAGCTAGACTTGTGCGATGCATGTGGTGCTTTCCATAGTTTTTCGAGTCTTGTTCTTTCTGCACGAGGGTCGAATAGTGACCATCGTCCAATTGTCATTTTCTCATCCTAAACCTTCATCGGGGGCTTCCACGGTCTCAATGATTTATAACCTGCAGTGTGACACTGTCAACTTAGGTGTCGGTTTGTTTCCATTGTTGATGGGAACTTTTGATTACCCACCACATTCCAATGATGTAAACTTATATCGGTTGTTCTCGACCAACCGAGGCCTACAATCCTATAAGTGTCATCTTTTAGAATGAGCTACTTTCATGACTCGTGGAATTTACCTTTCCCGTCAAATTTGATGGAAGGGATAGGGCATCTTGCCATGGCCATGCCCTTATCTATAGCCGAGGTTGCATACAACATTGTCCAACAAGCCTCAACCAACCTAGATCCAACTCCCTCTCAGGAGTTAGATCTAGTTCTTGAGCCTATTTGGGCTTAGGATTCTCTCACCACTCAAGATCCTTTAGACTTGGTCTTGCCCTCCGACGAGGTGATTCTCGAGGAAATGACTGGTCCCAATAGACGTTGGGATGATCTACATCATAGATATAATTTTCTTCTCGAGCTTAGGAGAGTGGAGGCATGAGAGTTTGTTTTTACCATGAATGGAGATGGCTTTTGTCCTATAAATCCTCTGACTACGCATGAAGTTTATGCAGAGGGTAACATGGAAATCATTGCTACAACGATTCCAATCGATATCTCCAAAACCCCTGGCATAAGGGATAATGTTTTCATTAGAGTGGATTTCTCCCCCGAAGAGATTCGAACTTACACTGAGCTATTCAAGGAGTTTCACGAAGTTTTTTCCTTGTCTTACGAGGAGATGCCAGGAATCAACCCACAAATTTTTGAACATGAAATCATGACTTATCTTGATGCCAAACTAGTTTGACAGAAGCTTCATCCATTCAATCCTCGAAAAGCGGCAACAATCAATGCAGAAGTAGAAAAACTTCTCAAAGTTGATTTTATCTACCTTGTACAATTGACAGAATGGGTGTCGAACCCAGTCCTGGTCAACAAGAAATAGTGCATGATTCACATTTGTATGGATTTTCATGATTTGAATAAGGCCTGCCCAAAAGACAATTTCCCAACCTCGTTTATCGATCAGATTGACGATGGATGTGCAAGTTGCGAAGTTTTTTCGTTCATGAACAATTTTTTTGGATACAATCAGATTCAAATCAACCTGAGGACTAACATAAAATGACCTTTATTTTTCCTTGGGGTACCTTTGCGTATCGAAAGATGCCTTTTGTCCTAAGAATGTTGGAGCTACCTTTTAGTGGGCCATGTCATTCACTTTTCATGACCTCAAACACATAGTCGAGGCGTATCTCGATGATCTAACATCACGTTCTCGCAAGAGCTCTCATCATCCCGCCCATCTACAACTAATATTTGAGCAATGTCGCTACTATCGGATTCGATTGAGTCATAACAAGTGCAGTTTTTGCATGACGTCAAGTCATATTTTAGTTTTCATTATATTGACAACAAGGATCACGGTTGATCCTCTCAAGGTTGAGGCGATAGTTCAATTTCCTCCCCCGTGCACAATAGCCTAGCTTTAGGAATTACAGGGGAAAGATAATTTTCTTCGGCGTTTTGTTGATAATTATGTCAAGATCACTAAAGGGTTCATGTGTATTTTGAAAAAAGGGGTCCCATTCTGTTGGGATGAAGCTTCTCAATGCTCTTTTGAAGCACTGGAACTTTCCCTAACGTATGCCCCTCTGCTCCGGCCTCCTGATTATAACCAAGATTTCTTGTTGTATTTGGTCGCGGCAGAGTCGACCATTGGCATGGTCTTGGTGTGAGAGGATGACATGCCTGAAGAGCATGTCATATATTATTTTAGTCGAGGCTTGGTTGGACCAGAACTCAAATACTCTCATGTTGAGAAAACTTGCTTTGGAAGCTATCCATGTTGTCCAACGGTTCTGTCATTACATTTTTCTTTGCAAGATCACTGTCATTGTCGTCGTCAACCCTTTCCAATATGTGTTAACACGACGGGTCATTGGTGGAAATATCAGTATATGGATAGTTATCCTACAAGAGTTTGACTTGGATTTTGTTTCTGGGAAATCCAAAAAGTCATTGGTCTTTGTCGAACTCATTTCAGAACTATCCATTGAGTGTAGTGATATCATGCCCAAAGAATCACCTATCAATGGAGATATTTTTCTAATTGCATCTTCAGACCTCTTGTATGGAGATATACTTGTGTATCTCCAAAATTTGAAGTTCCTTGCTTCTACTTCTCACGATGAGCGTCGATGAATTCGACATTAGGCGCGAAACTATCTTATACTCAATGACACCTTGTATCGTCGAGGTGTAGATTGCATTCTTCGACGATGTCTCACACACGAAGTGTTATAAAAACAGGACCACGAAGCAATAAAATAAAACAAATGCGGAAATAAAACACAGAAGATACACAGTACAAGAGAGACACAGATTTACGTGGTTCACCCAGTGTGGGCTACGTCCAACAAAGAAATTGCCGGGTCCTTTCTTTATTATTATCCAGCAAAATGAAGGGATACAACCTACAACAAAACACGATGTAACTTCCTCTTCTTTCTCTCATAGTCTCCTCTCTCAGAATACAATACTCGCCAACATACATAGCTACAATACATTTCCCTCATAAAAGAGGGTTTCCTTCTAGGGCCAAAAAACCCTAACATAATCTCTATCGTTAGATCTGCGACCTTATAATGAACGGTCTAGATTTACAATGAAATTACAATATACTTTTACAAGGCAATTTTTTCTTCGGGGGCTTTGCCCC
>SNQJ01S0298485.1:0-10451 GCA_010110895.2 Picea sitchensis
TGTATTGCTTAAGAATATATATGCATTGCTTTACTTCGCAGGTTTAAAACTTACATGATGAAGGACAGCTAAAAACAAATTTCAAGGTCTGTGACATACTAAGATGTGTTAAAAAACAAGAATTTTCAGCATCACCCCGCTCTATTGAATATCTTTAAAAACCAATATAAATTTTCAGAGAGATGTGGGAAGTGCCTGTAAACCTTCCGGGACACTGAATAAGTCTGCTGACAGTGGGTAAATACATGCATGAAACCAAGATAACTTCATCGGGGTACTGAACAGGCCCACTGGCAGTGAAGCAATGTCAGGTTAAAGAAAATTCTCAGATGTGGATTATGTTTTGACCTTAAACGTCCTTCATTCTGATCTGGAATTTCTTGACAGGATACAGATATCAGAGTGGGTTAATTGACATCCATGTTGAGTCTATGGACGCCTGCTGGCAGCAGCGGCCCTGTCAACAATATTGAAGATTTTAAATTTAACATTGTGGCTCTCTTTTGTTAAGATTGTCATCATTTTTCATCTCCTTAAAAATAACAGTTGTTTGAAACTGGAATGGATTATAATTATTTGCAATGCTCAGACAACTTTTCGGTTGTTTTAGATTCGAATTTTTTTTTGATCATTCTAATCTGAACTCGTTCATTTGGCAGAGATAACTGCTTCTCCCAGCGTGTCACCATTGTTGGCAGTGAGTATATAATTATCATTTTTATAAAGCTGCCTACACAGGGTCTATGAAATTTTACTACTCTTCATAAGTGTTTCTCTAAATGACAGTTGTAAATCGTCACATTTTACCTATCATCTATTGATGCCTTTGTTTTCATGACTGAAAGCATGAAAACTTGCAACTATCGTTATCATTCTGTTTTAAATTTTTCATTGAAAGCATATCGTTTATTACAGAATTACGATTTCTTGCTATGAACATGTTTCTCTCATTGTTTATGATATTTTCGATTCTAAGAGTGCCTAAGAAAATTATGGTTGTTTGAATGAAAGACCCCCATCAATTGGTATTTGATTTTTGTATCGATTTTGGTTTGATGTTTGACCATATTTCTTTCATGAAACCTTTGGCTATTCAATTTTTGTAAATCACCTATCTTTGCAATCAGACTTTGATGTGCGCACTATGTTTTCAAGTACTCTATGTACCCAATGCCAAGGTGTCATATGACGTACAGCATGCCATCACTCCTTAGCATGGTCTCGGGCTTCACGAATTTTCTCACACGCATTGTGATTAACACCTTTTACCACCATTTGAATCATCACAACTTGCACTGATAAGGCTCGGGGTTATGGCTCTGTGGCCTTTTTCCAAACCCTACCTATGTATCCTCTGTTAATAACCCGTCCATTCGGCATGGATCCAGTAGTAAGGGTCGAACTGAATGGCGTCCAGACCCTGCTTTCATATGATAACACTAGGGAGGATTTGGAAAGGAATGGTTGGCGTTTGTTCATCGAAAAATTTCAAGGTTTTAACCTTCACGTCGCCCAAGAGTTTGCCTTAACCTTTGATAGTTGTAGGGAAAAGATCGGTGATGTGCAGTTAGAAGTGACAGAAGAGTTCTTAAGCCAAGCCACAAGATTGCCAGTAGTTGGTCAGAAATGGTTCAAGAATGCAAAAGTGGAGGAGGTCCCTTGGACGTTACTGTTTACCTCATGAAAAATAGCCAGTTGCGATCGAGGTGTGCTGATTTCATTCTTGAAACCTAGATGGCATGATTTACTTGTTGTAGTGAAGCAATTCATCACTTGTGAGGATTGATTCGGAGTGGTTTTCCTATATCATATACGCCTCCTTATGAGTTTTATTGGTTTTCCATTGAGTATGCCTTACTACCTGCTCAGAAGTCTGTATAAAATGGGTAAATGGTTTAGGAAACAAAGGTTTGATTCAAGTTTATTTCATCATGGTTTGATTAAAATCATCCTCATGCACTAGTTACAATCACAAAACGATTGTTGGGATGCGTTCATTACACGAAATGGTTTTGGCAACAATGAGTTGGGACAAGTAGATAAGTCGGTCATTATGGAAACCCTTGTGAACCCTACAGCCTCTTCTCCATCGCTCCAAGCCTGTGATTTTTCCCCTAATAATGAACCCTCAAGCTACCCTAATGTCATTCAACAGGACAATCGACCAGTTACACATCCAAAGAATTGCACTAAAACTGTTAAGAAACCTATAGGAAGGAAGCCAAAGGGCAGTGTTGATGTCAACTTCAAGAACAAAAGTGTTGGTCGTTTAATTTCTCGATGTGATCAAAATAAAATGAAACCCCTTACAGACACAATCAACACAATTGAAGTGAGTGAAGACTCAGACTCAGAATTTTAAAAATTCTTGGCTGAAGAGGACCCCGTGTCATTCGGGCTATACCCTGACCAACCCTATGACTATGTTAACAATTTGCCTCCTTGTCTAAAGAACAACCCATAATTTCCTGGCATCCAACTCTATGATAATCCTACCATTCACATGGAGGATTCTCTGATCCATAATACTGTTAGTGCTAATGCAAATTCCTTACAGTCACAGTGTGATGTGTGACGATCATGGATTGACAGGTACTATACTGATGTTCCACTACTACAGTCACAACTCAAGTATTTAAGAGACCAAGTTGATGTGTTGATAAATGAAAACACCAGACTTGAATCCATTATCCAAGGGAAGGAGAAACGACTAAAAACTACAGGTCGTGTCATTTTCAAAAATGTAGAGGCAGCAACAGCTACCGTAAATTCCAAAATTTCTTGATACATTTTGATTCCATGATTTGAGGTATGATGTTTTTAATTTTTATCATGATTGTGTCACTCTTAATTTAGGATATTCGATTTGATTGAATAAACCATTTTTTTATTAGTATTAAGATTAGTTTGTTTTGTTTATTTAATAAAATATGATTGCATTTGCTATTATAACTAGCTACAGAATCGCAAGATTCTGTAGCCAGTTAAGAAAATTCGAGTTGTTTGATTTGATAATTGAAAACATATCTGAAATATTCTCATTTTCATTTGTTTTTAGGATGATTAAGGAGCCCATGATTTCCAAGAAGATATGAGGCACTTTTTGAGATCTCCCAGCCATATCAACTTTGTATTTTGAGTAAATAGATTATACTGTTGGTAGTTTTTGATATTCAGTGAAATCAGGGTGGTTGCATCCCCCATTATTTTTTGAAATCAACTTGAAATTATCAACAGGAAACAATTATGTTTCCTAAAACCTATATAAACATATTATTTTACAAACATTGGATCATCTCAGCCTGGGGCAAGAGTATGGGCATTTTTATCACAGACTTGAATGGAATATGATGCACGTTACAGCTTTAGCTTTTCTGTATGATGTTTTCATTCAAGTTATGCTTATTTCAATTTGATAATAGATTATGATTGCTTTTGTCGGCATAGTTTATTGCAAGTTGATATCATTTGATTTATATATGTTGTCCATATTTCTTGTTTCAGAACAAAACACATAGTGATCATCTATTCAACTTAAATAAGTAGATTCATCTCTAATTTATGTTGAATGTCTGCATCCAAGTTCTTACAGAAAGATTTATCTCGTCGTAGCAATTTGCAAATCATATGATTACTGTAACCGTATTTATTCAATGTTATGTTGTTATAATTAAATATCCAACATTATCGTTCCTCATTTATTAGGGGCAGTCCCAAGATCTGTAGCAGGTTTACTTCATCAGATAAAGGTGGTTGGGTATTCAACAACGAACAAACATTGGATACAGTAACAGGTTTTTGGTCACTATAATTGCTTATTTAACTAAACAATCAAGTGCTACATAAATTGTCAACCCAAGGAAGTCTGTTTATTTCAAAGGTAATCACGCACTATATATGCTCAATCTCAAAAGCAGCCTATAGTTGTAGTAAAAACATATTAATCACACTTTTCCTTGAACAAACTAAACTTCTAACTTGAATTATAGGAAAGCAACCTACCTATTGCAGAGCTCAATGTTTAAAGAGATAAATATCAAAGAATCCTGGATTACATTAAAAATAACAACCTGGAAAAGAAATCTTTCAAGACACTGCAAAAGGAAAGACCAACTATTCTGTAACCAGAGAACGGGACCCTATTCCCAAAGCAGGAATCTTCAGCACCTGTTTCCGATCATCACACTTCATGAACTCATTGCTCAACTTAAATGATTAACACACACTGAAGACTAACTAACTCTTAGAGAACAGGACCCTAATTCCTAAGAAAGAATCTTCAACACCTGTTTCTGATTAGCACAATTTCATGAACTCATTAAAATAATTGACATGCACTGAAGGCTAATTATCCCTAACAGAGAATATGACCCTAATTCCTAAGTAGGAATCTTCAGCACCTGTCCCTGATTACTGATCTTTCATAAATTCACCAAGCATTAACAGTTACCCAAGCATGAATCATATGAAAACAATGTAACAATCGGTAAAGCAGAGTTTCAACAAGACAGAATTCAGTAGTGTTTCAGCAAAACAGAGTTCAGTAAAGTAGTGTTTCAGAAAAACAGAATTTAATCAAGGCATAAACAGAAATAACACTAACACACTACAAAGCTAATGGGTGAATCTTGTGAAGAAGGTGGGCCCTCCCTTCTCACAAGATTCCCCTGAAACAAAAGGAACTAGAAAGAAGTGCTCAGAACAGTCTTTTATTCATCTGTCAACTGTATCATATTACAATGTTTGAAAATGAAATACGTCCGTCTCTGTAAATCCTCCTTAGCTAAAACAGAATATCCTCTCTAATTATGATTTCCTCTTATTTAAAGAAGAGGAGAATCCCTTCGATACAATTTTATCAACAAATTACAGGTGTATATCTGAGTCTTATTCTTAGTCGAATCGACTTTCTAAACTGGAATAGGATACCCTTGTCTCTCACAACAGAATGCTATTACAAGTGTTGAATGAGTTGTTCTTGTAGCGGCTGGAGTAACAACTTCTTTATTTTTCTTCTTTTTACTGTTGTTGTATGATGTTTCAGCATTGCGAATCGCGGGCTGTTTCAGCCATGGGATTTGTGTTCTGACTGTTTCAGCAACTTGGTCTCAAGCAGCAACAATGGTTATGCTAACTCAAGGTGCGGCTGTTGTGGTCAATCTGTGTGAATTTCTATTTCAGCATCGTTGACCACGGACTGTGTAACAGGAKCTGTTGTTTCAGCATCGTTGACCGCGAACTGTGTAACAGCTTCTTCTGTGTGAGTTGTTGTTTCAACATCATTGACCACAGAGAGTGTAACTGCTTCTTCTRTGTGAATTGTTGTTTCAGCATCGTGGTCCATAGACTGTTTCAGCCATAGGGTTTGCGTGCTTTAACTGTTTCACCAACAGGCCTCAATGCTAATCTGCAATTCGAACTGTTTCAGCACTTATACATTTCTGATCAATAGTTAAGTATGAGAGTAATGTAAAATTATATGCAAAACAAATTAAACATATAGTAAAGAGAAGGAACATTGTATACCTCTGGAAAGATAGGGTAAGGTGATAATGTGAGTTTAAATGTGAGTGAAACAAGGGTGTAAAGGTAGCAAAAAGTGTGATCAAAAAGGTACATTTTATGGTCCTAACATCCCCCCCAACTTAAGATGTTGCATGTCCTCAAGCAACTTCACTCTGAATCAGAATCTGAATACCAACTCTGAGTGTGCAAGTTACTCAAGCAGTAGTTGTGGAAGGTGATTTCTGTTGGAGCTCTGAACCCTTGAACACGTTGTAACCTTTGCCAAGCTGTTGTTTCTGTCTTCTTGAGCAACTTATAATGAATTTGATATTTCTCTGTTGTTATCGAAAGGATAGGAAAATGAAACTAGTACCCTATCCAGCTTTTAGCACATTGCTGAACACACTTGATGTAGCTAGGTACCCTGGAGATTGCTATCTCAAGATTAGTGGGGCTAAAAGGATTGTGTTCCTGTCTTTTCTCAGTAGATTATTGCCAAAACATGTTATTTGCCTGTAGGGAAGCAATCTATGTTGATTTAATGAGATATTGACACTTCTGAAACACTGATGTCTATAATTGCTGAATGTGTTGAGTCATCCTTGGTTTCTTTAAAAACTGATAATACTCTGTAACAAAGGTGACAACATTTTGTGGTTCTAGCCTTATCCAGAGAAGGCGGTTGTCCTCATTATGCTTGGCAACTAGGAAGTCATCCTGCCATATAATCTGATTGTTAAGGAAGGAGGTGAGTGCCCTAATCTGGATGTCACTGACAAGAGGGTTAAGGTTAAGCTGTCGGTTCTCAGGGATGGCCTCATTATGAAAATATGCCTCACAGAGGAGGTGTTGATCCATAGCAGAGGTTTCTGCAAAGGTTTTGACAAAATCTGTTGGATGTAACACTGCATGGGGTTTGCCTTCTGTGATTGATTTGATCTGAAACCATGTAAGTCGTTCCATGAGGAATAAGGAGTAATTGCAGGATGGTTTCCTTGCAGCCAATAGCTTTTGTGCCAAGTCAAATATCAGGAGCAATCTGCCTTTTAACTCTTTGTTCTATTTCTTAAGGGCACGAGCTTCCTGGCATGTCTGCTCCAAAGCTTCCCAATTTGAGTAGGTATGATTTATCCAGATTTGCCTATGTTCCTACGGGCTTTTGGCCTGTGTAATAACAAACTCTTTTTTCCATTTTTCTATTATTGCCTGCTCATCCCATGGCTGAGTTTGTGTTTCATCATTGCAAGTAGTAGGATGAGGTAGGGTCTGAGTGGCCTGTTCCACAAAGGTGTGGGTATTAATATGACTGGGAGGGACAGATTCATCAATAGGCAATGTTTGTACAGCTTTATTAACAAAAGTAGGGGTTTCATATTTGACATTTGTTGCAAGCCAGGGCTCAATCTTAATTTTGGAAGGTCCTGCTGGTTCTTGTGTAACAACAGGGTGTTCTTCTTTGATTGCAAAAGTTGGGGGAGCAGGGGGAGCTCCTGGCATTGGGATTTGAATTACTTTGTAGCCTGCTTGATAGTAGATTTCCCCACATTGACAGCACATATATTCTCTACACGGATTCTTTGTTGTAGTTCCTTCTGATATGGTCGTTGTACGAGCTAGGGTGTACAAATTAAGTTCCTTCTCATAGGCTTCCTTTGTTGCGGTTAGCTCTTGCTTGTAGGCTTCCAGTTCAGATTTTAGGAACTCATTTTCTTGTAAGACAGAGGCCATTGTTGGTTCTGGTTGAGGAGTGACTAGTTCTTGTGTAGTAGTCACAGCCGCACTAGCTAGTTCTTGTGGAGCAGCTACAGGATCAGCAGATGCTTCTTGTGTTTTAGCTTCTTGATGTAAAGAAAGTAATGTTGCAGCACCCTGGACCTCTGATTCCTGTATCTCAGTATCAATATCAACAGTTGGTTCTTGTGTTTCAACTGTAGTTGGTTCTTGTGTGGCAGCTATGGCTGGTTCTTGTGTTTCAGCCACTAAATGAGTAGTTGGTTCTTGTGTTTCAGCTACTAAATGGGTAGTTGGTTCTTGTGTTTCAGCTGCTAAATGGGTAGTTGGTTCTTGTGTTTCAGCTAATGAATGGGTAGTTGGTTCTTGTGTTTCAACTACATGATTTGAAACAGATGATGTCGCAACACCCTGGGCATCTGGTTCTTGTGTTTCAGTGCCCATGGGTGGAATAGGAAAAGATTCTGGCATTTGGGAGGTTAGAGGTGTATGGGGTATTAGTCGGATGGGTTGGGGGTCTAGGGAAATGGCAGTAGTGGCTGGCCTTGTTGAGGCCCTTGTTCGTTTTCTTTGTAAAAAGGGCGGAAAGAAGGGAATTTGCTTTCGTTTTCGTGGGGGTTTTTCCTTAATGATGGGACAGGGAGAATTGTCTAGTTCAGAATCATCGCTAAGAATATGAACGGAAGGAGTGGATGATTCTGGTAAAGTGTGGGGCGGGCTTGGTATGGTAGGGGGGTTAATTGGGATAATTGGATCTGTAGGTGGACTGTTAGGTATTTCTGGAGAATTTGGAGGGTTTTGTTGTTGTTGTTCCTATAGATTTTCAGGAATTTCAGCAGCTTCTTGGGGATCTATGGGTGGATTGTTTAGTGGAGGGTTTTGTTGAGAAAAACCCTTTTGGATAAGCAGTTGAACGAGACGGTGATGGGTGAGTGAAAGGGTGGAATCTTTAGCCTTTTTACAATAGTGCGACATATTTTTAAGACAACCGAGCAAATAATAAGAAATGTTCACCAATCTAGTATGCCGTAAATGAGACAACATGAAAAAATTGTGCTAGTAGACTACCTAGTATCGGCCTTCGCAGGTAAGGTAGTGTTTGACGAATTTTTCAACTTCCGACCATGGAGGTGGCAATGAGCTGAGTCGGACACCCCGACCTTTAGTTTCAATTTGTTCCCCTGGCAAGAGGAAATCCTGTTGGGCGTTCAGAATGATATGTTTGCAGCTGAACATGCGAATGCCATTGGTAGGGAGACCCGAAACCTGCGCTATATCCTCTTCTGTAACTGAAATCCAAACCCCTTGAACAATGGAATGGTCTTCCTGGAGGTTTTGAGAAAATTGGAGAACCTGTTGTTGATCATACCACTAGAGTCTCTGAAAATAACCGAGCCATCCTGCCTACAGAAAAATTTGATAGGCTACTGGATAGTGTTCTAAAAGGGCTGTCGTGGCGGGTTCGTACCGTATAATAGAGCCTCCCATAGCTACCATCTCGGTAAAATACACCGTCAAAGAGTTGAATAACAGCTTCTGTGCAGAGTGAGTTTTTCGAGTGAAGGAATGCAAATGGTGGTGAAACAAACGAAAGGATGGTAAATAGGAATGGCGATGGTTGATACGTGTGAAATGATGGTATAAAAGTTCGATATTTCCTCCCCCCTTTTAATTGCAGCTCATAATGATTTTACATGAGTGGTAATGATGAGTTGGAATCTTCTCATTAACTATAGCTTAATTGTATTTACATAAAATTTACATACCTCACCTTTACCTTTTGATTCGTACTTCAAACAAAATATAATGTCTGTCCATAATAGTTCTGCAGTGGCCATGGTGGAGACTTTTGATTTGTTAGATTGAATTGTATCAAGGATTTGTTGACTGGAAGGACAAAATGTAGTATAAGAGCGCAAAAGCTTATTGACAGAGAATGCTGAAAATTTGGTGTTTCAACAACAGAAAGAAGAGCGAAACAATTGTTGGACAGTGTTGTTTCATCAATTGAAACTGTGAAGAATTTCAGAACCGTGGCAATGGGAAAATGACAAAAGGTTGTTGACAGTGGTGTTTCAGCAATGGGAAGAAGGGCGAAACAATTGTTGAACGGTGTTGTTTCGTCAATGGAGAAATGTGAAGAACTGTTGAACAGTGGTGTTTCAGCAATGGAAAAAAAATGGCGAGAAGTTTGATGGACAGTTGTGTTTCGGTAATGGGAAAATGGCGAAAAGTTGTTGACAGTGGTGTTTCAGCAATGGGAATAAGGGCGAAACAATTTTTGAACGGTGTTGTTTCGTCAATGGAGAAATGTGAAGAACTGTTGAACAATGGTGTTTCAGCAATGGAAAAAAAATGGCGAGAAGTTTGTTGGACAGTGGTGTTTCGGTAATGGGAAAATGGCGAAAAGTTGTTGACAATGGTGTTTCAACAATGGGGAAAATGGTGAAAGGTTGTTGACAGTGGTGTTTCAGCCATGGGGAAAATAAAAAAGTTGTTGGACAGTGGTGTTTCCGCAATGGGAAAGCTTGCCTCTTCTTGAAGTCGGATCGTCCTTTCTTAGTGGGCTTGTGCTTTGATTGGGAATCTGCAAAAATCAATTGTAACATGGTATTTCTTGACAGGGATTATAAGTAAATGAAATCTAATCTAATACTAAAGAAATTAACTTAAAAAGAATTAATTGCAATGAGGGGTAGGAGCCCCCTCTAAAAAGAGATAATGAGAGTCTGCCACACATGTAGCCTTAAAATCTTCTTTGGAAATAGGGCACTGGTACAGACGAAGTCGATGACCATTTACAAGTAACAGTGTTTTAGAGTCATTGATTGTGAGGAGCCTTACTGTTCCATTGGGAAAAACAGTGTCTACTTCGTAAGGTCCAAGCCATCTTGTACGTAGTTTTCCTTGAAATTCTTTGAACCAAGAGTCATACAGTAGGGCCCAATTACCTTTTTGGAACTACTTATGCTTGATAGTTTTGTCATGCCATTTTGATCTTTGCTATTGAATCATAGTTGTCTGATGAATGGCATCTAGTCTTTTTTCATCCAATTCATTAAGTTGTTGCAGCCTGGCTGTCTGTGCATCGGTCAAATCAAGGTTGACAGCTAAAGCAGTCCTTAAGGTTTTGATTTCAAATTCCACAGGAAAGACAACACTCTTTCCATAGACTAATTCATAGGGAGAGAATCCTGTAGTATTTCTCCAGGTAG
>SNQJ01S0298486.1:0-10451 GCA_010110895.2 Picea sitchensis
GTTAGATACCCAATTGAACTTGATTACTTCTTATCATTTGAAAATAGACGAGAAAACTGAAAGAACTAATCAGGTTCTTGAATACATGCTTAGAATGTATGTTATGGACATACCTAGTAAATGGGAAGAATATTTGTACTTAGTTGAGTGTGCTTATAATAATCATTATCAAGCTTCAACAAAGCTTAGTCCTTTTGAAATTTTATATGGAATAAAAGGTAATACACATGTTTCATGGAGTAATCATGTTAATAGATTGATAACAGGACCAAATATGTTAAAACAAATGGAACTAACAATGAAACTGCAAGTACAACAGAACCTAAAAGTAGCTCAAGACAGGAAAAAATGTTATGTTGATGCAAAAAGAACTCCCATAGAGTTCAATGTTGGATATCATGTTTATATTAAATTTAAACCTAAAATTAGATCTTTAATAGTGGGAAGGTATACTAACTTAGAACCTAGATATTGTGGCCCATTTGAGATACTTACTTGAATAGGACATGTAGCCTATCAACATGCACTCCCAGCTACGGTAAAAGTACATGATGTGGTTCACTTTTCATTACTGAAATAGTATATACATGATCCTAAACACGTTGTTGGTTGTAAAATGATACAGGTAGAACCCGTGAATGAGTTCTCGGTAGAGACAAATCATATTCTCAACAAGAGGGAAATTATACTCCAGAGTCAAGACGTAGCACAAGTAAAGGTGCAATGGAAGCACCTTAGTTCGGAAGAGGTTACTTTGGAAATGGAAAGTAATATGCAAGAAGCATATCCATTTCTGTTTGAGAATGGTACTAATGGAAAGTAGTTAACACCGAGGATGGTGTTAATTTCTAACGGGGGTGTATGTGATAACCCATGACTTGAAACTTTGACAATTATTATTATTATTTTAATTTTAGAATTTTAATTATTTTTCCAGAAGACAATTTGGTTGATTGACCAAATATGAATTGTAAAAACTTATTATTTTATGAAAATAAACACACGTGAAAAAAGGGGAACACATTGAAGCAATTGTTAAAGACGGATTTATGAATCCAAAGGGGTTCGCCAAGTGGAAGAAGACTAAGACAAGTTGTGGAGTTAACTCAACTTCAAAAAGACACATTCAATATTTATAGGAGAACTTGTGAACATGTGTAGAATTAAATCTTATAGGTGGCCAGTGAGAAGGAGGCTCAAGACAAGTGTCACACGTCCTAGAAACAACAAAAAAAAAGTCATGACAAAGGAATGGGATGCCATTCCTAGGATATGAACTAATAGCTCGAGGAGGCTACACACTGAAATGACTTGACACAACGATTTTATAATATTTCACACAACAAGATGGTACTCAAAATTCTGCAAGAGGCCACATAGGAAACCCCTTGGATTCTGAACTCAGCTCAGGGTGACAGAGGTTGACAAAGACTGTATTCGATGGTTTGGAGGAACAAAGTCTTCAAAATGTCATTTCCCCAAGTTCCAGGTTTTACTTCCTTATTATGAATATGTTGATCTAAATGTTTACTATATATTATTGTGCGTTACTGTGACAACAATTATTGGTTATGAAGTATTTTAAAGCATAAATAAGTCATAACAGTATTATATTTAAGTTATTTTTTGAGATAACATATGTATATCATAGTTACATGCAGAAAAATTGTTGAAATAAAAACAATAGTCATTATTTTCATAGATCTACAAACCGAATCGTATTACCAGTAACAACCCAATAAAAATCATCAATAAAACCTAGTTATTAAAACTGAAATTGTATTCGAATAAGAAACATGTATTGAGGAAACAAAGTTTAACAAATATACGAGTAATCACTATAATATCCAAAAGGAATCGATACTAAGTAAACAAAGTTTAATAAAGATACAAGTAATGACTCCGTATGTCCAGAAAGGAAACAATATTAAGTAAACTAAGTTTAAAAAAAATACAAGTAATGATTGTGTATATCCAAGAAGATATTGATACTAAGTAAACATATTACTTAAAATTACATAATTTTAAAATGTATAGACATTAGTCCTAAGCCATGGGACTTTCATTAATAATTATATACAAAATTATTTGGTGGACCAACTCAACACAATGTACAAACAGAGCAGTCACATATTGTGATACTAGTCTTGGAATTTTATTAGTGATGGAACACAAATACCTTTTTAAGAAAGGTTATTTCTGATTTTCCATGTTACTGACCTCCTCCAGACCTACAGAGTAATAGTGAACAATTTATTACGTTGTACAAGTTAAATAAATCAAAACATATGTAATAAAAAATGAACTTACCTTGAATGTACATAGAATTTTGTATTGCCTTATGTTTCCTTTGAATTGCATCTGAATATTGAGGGTTGTTGGATAGTTGATGGGTACCCCTCGGAATAAAGAACATGGCCCATCTTTAGTGAAAAATATTGAAGAATAAGTTTTAACAAGGATGAAAATTAGGATTAACTTATACAATATATAAAAAAGAACATTGTCATACTCTCTGTGAATACCACACCTATGCAAATATTTTCAACAAAATTCCTAACTGAGTTCAGGATGAGTAAAACGATTCAAAATGTTTTAATCATAGACCAGAAATGAGAGAATTAAAACAAAGGAAATATAAACCCTATAATAAATCATGTTAAGATAAACATGGACCACAAATTTCATAGAATTATGGATTCGTTCAATTAGTCTCTAAGGTCCAAAGAAAAACTCTTCAAACCATAGGCTAACCAGAAGCGGGGCGTATTGGGACCGAAATTTCAGACCATAGGCTAACCATAAGAGATACTTACTGGGAGAAAATACATTTTATAGTCATGGCATTATACAATAGATATGTATAGAAAACAAGAAGTTCTCAAAGGAAAATGATACAAAGACATATTAAGCATAGCTGGCGGAATAACGTTTAAACACGACTGTGAACTAACATCATAAATGGCTCAGATATTAATCTAAAAGTATAAAAATTACGAGTTATACAGGAAACTAGAATGAGTGAAGGATATTTAATAAACTCTTACCAGTTAGGGACGCTACCTTGGAGTCGATATAGACAAACCAACCGCACACAAGAGAAGCTATGAAGGCCCTGGCTCACAAATAATTCCACTATGAATGAAGAAAAGGTTCTATACAATAAGACCTTCAAAAATGTAACTCAGGAACTCTCAAAATATACGAAAGGGTCCAGTAAAACATTAAACCTCTCGAAAAAAACTCTCAGAATAAACTCAAAGCGGAGAAAAAAAAACTAAAAAGTGTGAAATGAACCAAGTTCGGGAGAGGTCAGAAGGGTTAAGGATTCAATAAGGAAACACTAACACCTATAAGAAAAATGACACTACACGTATACATTACTTAGGAAAACTACTAATAACATGTCCTCGAGATGGAAACCACAAAGGTGGCGCATGTAGGAACGTTGCATGGTAAATGCTCTGTATGACACATTGTTTAATGAAGAAAATTTTGTAAGAATTTAAATTAAGAAACAATACTATAACATGGGTTAATCCCTTGTAAAAATTCATAATAAATCCCCTTAAGTATGATTCATCCTTTTGTATGCCAAGTGTTATACATTGGATGATATACAATGAAACCCTTTTAACATATGATATACAACGAATGATACCATGAAACCCTGTTTTATATACATTGGATGATAGACAATAAAACCCTTTTAATACATTATATACAACGGATGATATAATGAAACTCATTTTATATACATTGGATGAGATACAATGAAACATGTTTTATATATGAGATCACCTTAACATGTAAATATAATATGAAATTTTGTACGTGGAATACTTTAACTTATATATGGTATCAAACGACTAAAGAGTCGTAATAACTATGTTTGAAGTGTCGAATGGAGAATGTGTAGTCATTGCTGGGGAATATAACGAAGAAACAAACCTTATGCGACCCTTATACATGGTGTTTGGTCATGTAATCAACAATAGCGACTATAGCTATAACAAGTAGAATATGAAAATTAGTAAAAAAAAAACATATATAAGTTATGAGAAGTTATAAAGGAATTTCTTGGTAATCATTTAGTCTCTATGGTTTTCTCATTCATAATAAAACAATGAAAGAATAGTGATGTTGTCGCATGATAAAGGAAAACAAGGAAAAACATAAAGGTAGGAATTAATAGACTTATATGCGACAATTATGACAACGAGAAATAATTAGATTATTATGGTTGAATATATATATATATATATATATATATTGAATGGAATTTAAGGTGTGTGACATCACTATTTATTTATTTTTATTGATGATTGAACAAAATATACATGGATTTTTTTTCTAAGAGAGAAAAGTGATGTATTTGAATACTTTAAAGAGTTTTAAAATATGGTTCAGAAGAAAACATGGAAATACATCAAGATCCTCTGATCAGATCAAGGGAGAGACTATACATCTGGTGCATTCATCAAAGAACATAACCTTAGTGGAATGTGCATGAAGAATGTTACAAGGTAAGAATCTTTCAAATGGATTTTTAGCTGAAGCTATTTGTACTGCAACTTATTTGAAAAATCGATTTCCTTCTAAAAGAATAGACCATAAAACTACTTTTCAATCTCTTTATGGTTATAAACCAACAATAAGCCATTTAAGAATATTTGGAAGCATGATTTTTCTCATGTTCCTAAGGAGGATAGGAGAAAATTAGATGCAAAAGCAATCAAGTGCATTTTTATTGCTTATTGTTCTGATCACAAAGCATATAATATGTTTGATACCTCCACACAAGTTTTTGAAGGAAGAGATGTGATATTTCATGAGAATGCAAATGAAGGAAATAAGGTGGACTTCTATGATGCATGGCACATTCCTTATGATGAGAATGTCAAAGAAGAAGTAGATGATGAACAAAAACAAGAGGAAGAACTCAATGGCATGGACACAACAAGAATTAGAAGTACACCAAGAGGAGGAGAAGATTCATTACCAAGCAAAGGAACATGTGAAAGTAGTGAAGCACCAAGGAAGTCATCACAGAAAAATAATCTAACTGAAAGGTACAAAGACTATGCTTTGATGACTGAAGTGATGAATGTTATAGAACGTTTAAATTTTAAACAAGCTAATGAGCATAAATAATTGAGAAATGTGATGAAGGAAGAGTATGAGTCCATAATAAAAATGACACTTGGGAATTAACATAATTTCCCAAAAATAAAGTTCCTATAGGATCCAAATGGCTATAGAAACCCACATTTAATGTTGATGGAAGTATAAATAAATATAAAACCCGATTGGTGGAAAAATGATATTCGCAAAAAAATGGAATAGATTATGAGGATAACGTTGCACCCGTAGCTAAGCTAATCACAATTAGATTAATGATCACATTAGCTACAAAACATAACTAGAAACTTTATCAGCTAGATGTGAAGTCTACTTTTCTAAATGGGAAAGTAAAGTAAGAAGTAAATGTATTTATTGTTCATTTTGCTGAATAATATTGAGTGTGAGTAAGACACTTAGTCTCACGTTTCTGTGTTTGCTCCAATTATTTTCTATAAATGTTATTTCTTTCTAATAAGCAAAGCGAAGAGTATGGAAATGCTGGAAGCTCTCGATTGAAAATAAATTTTAAAGCCTCGTTCAAGTGTCAAATCCATATACTTGCAAATTTTCTGTCAAAAAGCGATTGAATGGCGTGCCTCGTTTGAGTGTCAAATACATATAGAAAGTGAAAAGTTTGACACAAAAGGAACTACAATGGCGTGATAGATACATCTTTACCCACATAAAAGTATTTAGAAAAACACTATAGATGGTGAAAAGATATTCGCCACATCTTCGAGATTATATTTTCTTCAAACCTACTCTGATCCAGGATAGGGGTCAGGGGCAAAGATGCTTGACACCAACCCTGTCAACCCTGTCTTCCAATTTTACAAGTGATAATTTTAAACATTGACTACATTTTTAGAGTAATTTTAGGAAAATCTTTTACTGAAACCGCAATAAAATATTTTAAGGAGAACTTTCACAACTATCGGATTGTGGGCGTCCAGTACGGTTTGAAACCAACGGGAAGCGAATTAGCTGATAGCCTACACGACCGGTCGGTGCCTGGCGTGACGTTCTCGAATTTTACAGCTTTTATCTTCTCAGAGCTGGAAGAGTCGGGCGTCGTTTGCGACGCAGCAGCGCATTTATTTCCACCCTTTCGACATCGAAAAGTCATTTTGTTTAATTTTAGTTTTAAATATAATTTTTTACCATGAAATGTTGGAATTTACTTGTTACGGACAGGTGTGTTTGTTTTTTGAAGGAAGGATTCTAGAAAATGACGGTGTAGTTTTATGAGCATTCCGCACAAAATGATCGTAAAATATAAGGTTACGAGAGCTCTGGGTAACCCCGGACAAGGATACCTTCTAAGATGCACAATTGGATGGATGTCTGTATCGTGCTAGCACATGAGAGATATCTGATTAGAAAAAAGCAGATGTCTATACCATTCACTGACAGATGGCGATCCATATCTACCATCAACCTCTAATGTGGATGTGATAATATATATGATAAAATAGTCCATGAGAAAGTTCATAGCTTCCAGCAAAGCGCTGCTACGTGACCCTCTCAGATGAAAGCATGGCCTTTACATTTCAAAATTTTCAGTGGATAAATTTTGAGATTTGATTAATTAAAAAAAGTGATGGATAAATTTTGAAATTTGATTAATTAAAAAAAAGTGATGACTAGACTTTTATGAGATAAAGTTATTTTTAAGGAAATAAGAAATAATAAAATTGAGATTTTTAGAATTGTTATTTAGTATTTATAAGAATTAATAAAAATTGATACCAGTAGAATTGTTATTTAGTTTTTATAGTTAAAAAATAGAATTTTTATTTTAAGTGAATAGTTTACCATTTTATTATGCATAAATTATAATTGAAAAAAAATAAAAACATAAAATTAATGAATTACTAAAAATTAGAAATTAATGAATTACTAAAAATTAGAATTTCTATATATATATATATGTGAAGAGACCAATAGAAATTAATTTAAAAAATAAAATTAATCATTTTAATAATTTTTTATAAAAAAATTCAACAACCCACAATATTAATTTTAATGTTTTTTTTTTTTACAAAAATAGAATTATTAAAAATTATAATTACAAAAGCTACATTAAGTTAAAAAATTCATTACTTGTTCAGGCAATTGCTTGATAAGAATCAATAAATGTGCCAATACATTGCAAAACTATTTTCAAGGTTTGTTAAGAAAGGACCTACTACTCAAAGTTGTCATTTACTTATGCTTGGTAGGATTTGAAACATCAATGTTTCAAGGACTGAATATGATCTTCCTAATGAGTTTCCCCATGAATATCAAATGACTAAATAATTATAATAACATACTCATGCTTGTGTTGAGCATCCCTCCAATTGAGAATGACCCCTCTAAATGAGAATGGTGGACCATGAATCCTAAGTCTTATTACATGTAGGTATAAATTCTCAAATATAAAGAACATAATTTATATATAATGATACACATACACACTTCTAATCCATTTATAATATACTTGATGGATGTGGTGAACATCGTACATTCCCTAACATAGAAATAGAAGAATTTTCTATAATTTTCACAACTATAATAAATTTAGGATTTTGTATTTAAAGGAAAAATATATTCAATTTATCAAATAAATCAATGAACCATAAATTTAAATTTGATATTTTACAATTGAATGAAAAATATACTCACTATACCAACCTACTAGATCAAAAAGATTCAAAAAGATGAATGAGAAAGAAAATGGGATGCCAGCAAACAAGAAGTACACATTAATAAGCAAACAAATGACAAAAGGGGTGAACAATAATAGCAATAAGTAGGATGAAAAAATGATCGAGGACAGGCCACAGATAGGTTGCAGGTATTCCACCAACTTTTTATATATAAACATGTTTTAGTTTGAAAACATTTGTTTCTCCCAAAAACATGTTTAGATTGAAAAAATAAAAATGTTAATTTTTTTTACTAAATTCATTTTGTGGATATTCCACCATGCAAAGTCTTCTAGACCAATAATTTCATTGGTCCATTAAATTTCAATTTTTTTAACAAGTAGTTTTGATCAAAAGTTAGTCACAATTGTTAGGTGAAAAAATCTAAACACAATTTTTTGACCATGATTATGACAACATAGTAACCTAGGTTACCTAAGATAATGTTCAATTTTGTTCACCAATTATCACAACAGAGTAACCTTGGTTCACTTTTTCTTCCTATAATAAAGAAAGTGTCATCCATGTAATTATAGTTGAGTTGACTATGTCTAATCATTACTTTATTTTTTTATACATTTCTTCATAATTTTTTAAAATCTATATCCAAGAGATTAGATTTACCATTAATATTATGATCTCAAAACAATCCAGTTTTATTTAAACCATCAATCCCAATATACATAATTTAATTCCTTAGAGTAAATGTATCAAGGGTTGGATACTTTGGTGGGAATATGTTATCATTTAAGTGAATGTTTTTTTTTTTAAGTTTATATAAGGCAACTTATACAATTCGGTGAATAAAATAACTGGTTATCTTAAAATATATAAGACAATTGTTTAAATAAAAAAAAATTTAAATAAACCCAAGCCAAACTCATCGCGATGAGATATTTTTAGAAGGAGAATAAAGTACACAAATTTTCAAAGGAAACAAATTTAAGCAAACTTGCACTCTCTTAGATTAGATGATAAGGCCTTTTTCAATTTCCTAATAACTATGGACGGGATGAAATGTATAAAAAATTTAAACCAATAAAATAGACAATAAAAAATAATTTGTAAAACACTATAATATGATTTTTCAATTTCAATTCCAACGGTTGGAAGAAAGAAGGGCATGTAGGCATACATGGATTGATGTAGTTTGGTGATAAAAAAATAATATTTCATTAGTTGATTAAAAATTTTATAAGGTTATTTTGTGATAAAGAATTGATATTTTGTTAGTTGATTAAAACTTTATTTGGTGGATGATATAGATTTTTTTGAAAATTTTGTGGAATGTTATAAATGAAGAATATATAGTTTTTATTATATAAAAGTAATTTACAATTTTATGATATGACATAGAGGTTTTGGCTAAAGGTTTTATCTTTTGGGTTTTTTTTGAGAGGAATTAGCCGAAATATGTAAATTTGGACAAAATCTTAAATTGTCTTTCAGATTGCATAAATGGATTTAGCTTGTTGAAAAAACCCCTTAAGCACTCGGATTATACAAACTTAACCATTCAAATCTGCAGATCCAACCATTCATCACCAGATTTCCAACAAAATCAACAAAAAAAATTACCAAAAAAACTCCAAAAAGTAAAACGTCTAGTATACTCCACACATATATTTAATTGACCATAATTTGTTTCGATTATAAATAAAAAATATATAATTTTTATTATATAAAAGTAATCCACACGCATGTGACAAACTTTTTAATAAGAGAAAAAAAGTGGATGGCAATGTGGCAATACATAAATCGAAAATAAATTTTAAAGCCTTTCTCGATTGTCAAATCCATATACTTTAAATTTTCTGACAAAAGCGAGTACAACGGCGTGCCTTCTTCTACTGTCAAAACCATATCACTTCAAAAGTTTAGCACAAAAGCGAGTAAAGTGGCGTGATACATACATCTTAATCAATCTAAAGGATTTGAAAAAATCGTCATAGATCGTTAAAAGATATTTGTCATATCTTAAAAATTATATAGTGAGTAAAGCAACCTTGCGTTCGAGTGTATATTTTAGAAATTTTTGGTATGTTTTTTTATTCGAAATTTGGTTGGAAATTATTGAAATCTTATATTTGCGTTGTTAAGTTTATATAATTTGAATGTTTTAATTTTTTTTTAAACTATAATTTTTTTTTTTATATTAAAAAATATAATTTAATTAAACAGAAAATTACAACTTCAACCATAATTATATAACCACATATTATATTGCAACTTCAACAATAATTATATAACCACATATTATATTGATGATTTAAAAAATCCCACACATCAAATATTTATAATAAATTATTTGAAAGATTAACTACGTTTTCAAAATAATTTGAGGGAAATCTTTTGACGAAACCCTGGAAAATATTTTAAAGCGTTAACCTTGCACCTATCTCATAAATAAAAGACAGTAGACTTTACCAATAACAAGGTTAATAACCGTTTCTGTCACAACATTCCAGAGTTTTAACAGGGATTTTATATAATCTCAAGTCCATTCAAATTACATTTTAAAAATCGAGAGGTAGGCGACGAATTATATTAACCCTTCGTCACGTGATGAAATAATCGATGTTGGGTCAATTTTCTATGGTTGCTGGTTTCATATGGTTGGGCGATGAAAAATATCGA